>JAUUDZ010429527.1:0-13778 GCA_032361705.1 Panulirus versicolor
ATATTAATAAATTTATTTAAGAAGGTTTGTACCGTTAAACGGGACTGGACAATGGAGATTGCTGGTATGCTTGTGTTGCAAGATTAGAGACAGAAATGCTTCATGTAAGTTTAGATATCGGTGAAAAATTGTAAGATGCAAGCGAAAGAGATCCCAGGTGGAAATACGACAATGAACAAATGAAAGTTAGGGGGGAAAAAAGGTTGTTCTGTTTTGTTTTCATAAGTGTTTACCATTTTATGCGTGAGCGAGACAGTCCAAGGAACAGACTTAATGGCCTCATTCGCTCACACCCAACGTCTCTAGCTGTTACGTATTATGCATCGAAACCAGTGTAAATACGTCAATGTCGTCGAATGAATTCAACTTGGGGGAATGTGGTGGACGCTTACATATCTCAGAAATTTAGGAAGGCATCCTGGGGAATGTTGAAAAAAGGAATGAAAGGAGAAATGAAAGACTGAATACGATTGAGGGGTAGGGGGAAGGGTATGAGTATGCAACATGAGCCAATGGACTGCATCTGTAGTGGGTGTGAGAAGCAGACTGTGAAATGAGTATGAGAGACAATGTGGCTGCATCTTGGGAATGGTGAGTCAAAATGCAGATGATAAATCAAAAGAAGTCTCTTAAAATGATCAAAAGGTTTCAACATCTCGAATTTTACGACATGAAATGAGGAATGTATGAAGAGAGCCAGTAGGTGAAGCAATAAGAATGACACTCATGTGCAGATCCCAAGTGAGAGGATATATGCAACGATTTTTTTTTTTTTTTAACATTTGGTGGAAGTGTGCGGGCGGATGAGGATATCTGTACTACATATATTATAGAAATTTAGGAGGAGCATTCTCACTTATGGGTTTTTACCCATTTTGGTAACAATGACACTCTCTCCGGCAGACATGTGGATGAAGGTGCTAGTGACGACATGGGTGACATGGGTGGTGCAGACAAAGGAAGGGGAAGGAAGAGGACTGACTTGGGCAGAGGTGATGGATACACGACCCCTGGTCTCACAAGCCGCACCTTCACCTTCATTCACCAAGAGAAATGACACCAACGACTTCAGTGACTATGATGAAGACTTTTTTAGCAACCACGACTATGTTTACGTGGACACAGAGGACGCTGGCTACAGGCCACCACCCGTTCCACAAGAAGAAGGAATAACAACTCAGACAGCCGAGCGCCGCACCCTCGATTTCCTCTTCCACACATTCATGGATCATGCTCGAAGTCGAGCACAGGGCGGAAGGCCAGTGCGTGGCACAACCACCCGGCGCCCAACACTCATCGAAGCCGTTTTCAAAACCATCGACGATCACATTGTGCAGGACCTGCAAGAGTGGACCGCATACACGACCCAGTATGACTCCCAGGCCGCCAACACTCCGGCAGCACAGGATGATAGTCAGCCTGCCGTCATACGACAGGCTTCTCCTGAAAATGATGAACTGCTCCTTGTAACAGATGAGCAAGGACAGCAGCAAATTGTCAGTATCAACGACATTGTCACTTCCCTAAGTCATCTTGATGAACAAACACTGACTAATCTTTTGCTGTCTCCTGACCAAGGTGTTGCTTCTGAGAGATCAACTCGGTGGGCTCTACCCCCTCAGCCTTCCCCAGCGCTGGTGAGGAGTACACCTGCGGCAGTGCCCATCGTGCTAGGTATCAAAAAGAAAAATAATGAGAACCTGCTGCAGCCGGAACAGCACAAGGGCCCCACTGAGATTACCAGTGATGCTGCTGATGACAAGTACATAGTGCAGGATGAGCATGGGGTGATACAAGTCGTCACTCTTCAAGATATTCTGGCCTCCCTGACGAAGCTCAACAGCAACAGTGTAAATGACCTGCTCTTTGCCAAAACAGATAGGGAAACCCCTTCCACATTAGTAAAGCCATCTCCAACACTAGCTTCGACTACTTCATCCCAAAACCAATCCCCACCAGCTGTGATTCTGACACCCACTGTTACGCGTGAGAACATCGTCACTCACAAAGGTTCTATTGGTCTGGACCCCCAGGGGTCACTATCAAACACAGATGAGAACAGTAACATCCACATCATCCCCAACTCAAGTAATCCAGTCAACCTTCAGGGCATATTACCACCAAGACAGGGAGCACAGGACACAGACACTAAACACCTACCAAGCGACAGAGACAAACAAAAGTCACATGGAGGTCAAGACATCCTGTCCACACCAACTAATACAGCCAACCAGCCTACTTCAGATCCACCCAAGATGCCCCAACCTATAGCAAGCTATACTGAGCATTATCCTGCAGGTGTGAACAGTCGGCACCAAATTCGTAGAAATCCTGTGAGAGAGTCAAATGTACAGTATATACTTTCCCCATCCAGTGTTCATCCTGTTAAACAAGCAGCGCAACCTGTGGCACAAACTTCAACTGGTGGTGTGGGCACCATCCTGTCCAGTCTGCTATCCCGACTGACTGGTCAGGCAGCTGGGCAACAGGCCACACTGCCTCAGGATCCTGAGCACCAGCAAATCAAGCTGGTGTTGCAGCAACAGGGCCAACGTACTGGGGATAATGTTTTAAGTGAAACAACTATCCCTCTTCCTAAACCCATTCATTTCCAGCAAACACAAGCTTCTACACATCCAACGAAGAAGCTCGACAAGCCAGTCCAGGCATCTTCAAGAGATAATAATGACCCTCTCCCACCCATTCTACATACACTTTCTCCTGCAGTACAAGAAGCACTTAGGAGACAGATTAACAATGTTCCCAGGTTCATACCCCAAGAAGCTCAGCGTCGAACTCTTTCAACAGCCACAGCTAGAATGGACACAGGCCCAGTGGAGAGATTTGATATTAAAAGTGCAGCCACCACTGTTACGCCAAAAATACCTCCTGTGCTCCTGACCACCCTGTCCCCTAAAGTCCTGCAGAAGCTCCAGCAACAACTTGGAGACAGCCTCAGAGTGGCAGTCCCACCAAGTCCTACACCCACGACAGACCACACCAAACCATTAGATCGCAGCTCATATGCCGAACTGCCCTATGACCATCACCACAAGGACCACCAAGGCCACTATGCCTATGGAGGATATGACGCTCATGGTCATACCTACAATGAGGAAAGGAACCCTCTCTTTGATATCTTCCTGCTAGCAGATGTAACAAAGGTTTACAAAGTAGGCGACACCAACTTATCTGTCAAGGCCCCAAAGATTGGAGACTCAACTCAGTTCGTGAACACACACTCCTACTATGGCCATCAACACTACTAATCCCACCTCCTTACCTCCAGCTTACCCAAAACGTCAAACAATGCAGCAGACACACCTCCACCGTAGAACAACCATCAACCACAGTGTCATAAATTTAAGTGTACCCCATCAATACACCTGAGTCCATATGACGTGTCGGGTGGTGATGTGGATGCCAGGTCACACACCACCCACACTCTACATCTGCCAAGTAATTAATCACTGCAGTATTATCAATTGGTTGGTAATCCCAAGGTTTAATTCATATGAAAGACCTCAAGGGATCCATCTCCACAACCAATACTATTCAACTGGATGACTTGCCATGCCTTAGACCAAATCATTATATATTTATTTGTAGGTTAAGAGCTACTGAGGCATTCCTCCCTTGTAACATGCATTCTATTGTAATTTTTTTAATAAAATACTGAATTGCATAGTGCTTATTTCTTCAAACATGAATTACACACATCCCTTCCATCTATACACAAATAAACATTCTTTAGGTAACTATTGATGATGATGATAGAATTAGTTCTATGAATGTTCCATGCAATGAGTGACATAAAATGTTCATTAGAAAAAAATATTCTGAAAACTCTCCAGTTTATCATATATGTACAGCATTCTAACCTGAAGCTTCAAAGGTGAGCTACATAGAAAAGTAGTAATATAAAGTCACTACATACAAATCCTGTGGCTGTATCCTATGTTTATCATCATCTAACTATTCAGCAATAAAATCTAATACAAACTGGATTAACAACTCTAAAGAGCCATATGTCAAGAAATGGCAGCCAATCTTTCTGTCTTCCAGTTCAGTGCCTGAGCAAGCTGTATCGTGAGGACTTATGGGATGGAAGGCAAGGTTGGCAGGGAAAGGAAAAGCTGGATGTGAAGAAATGTTTAGGTGAAGGGGAAGAATGGTCAAAAATGATGAGATAAATATGTGATATGATGGAAATCTAAGAGATGAATAAAGGATCAGAAGAAAAGAAAGGAATGTTAAGTAGTGAGAAACAATGGTATGGAGGCAGAAGACAGGATGTCAAGGAGAGAGAAGTTCTAGCAAATGAGAAGGGATTTCAGAAGAGAAGCTATAGTCCAGGACATGAGAAAGTGTGTCAGGAAGAGAAAAGCATTAATTTGTCATTAAGTTTGAATATTTTTCAATCTTATACTTCGACAAAGTTCGCAGCTTCACTGAAGAACAATCGTGCTTATTCCACTAACTGGTTTGACCCATTAATTAAAGAGCTAAGTAATGAAGGAAACGTGAAAGGTGGACATCATGCTTCCATGTCTAGTTAGTGCCAGTCATGTGCTCATTCATACAGTCCTAAACTATTTTGTCTGCATACAGTCCTAAACTATTTTGTCTGAATATTCACAATATGAATATCAAGGAAACATAAAAATCATAGCCTTATAGAACATGATCATTTCATAAAGATGTGTAATGCTGTGGTAAATCAATTATTAGAAGGTATACAAGCTCTGTATAGAGCAAGATCAACTCACCCAGCCAATGGGCACACTCCCAGCAGAAAGACAATAGCCACATGGAGAAGCCGTATGCAAGAACCACAGCCATACATCTGAAATAATAAGAAAAGTTTATCAAACAATAGTCTTAATGAGACAATGCAACTTACCGGTAAGAGTTACCTTAAGCCATAAAAATGAAACTATATTTTCAGTTTCTAGATTTTAATTCATTAATAACAGTCTGACTAAAAATAAACATATAACCTTAAATAAATGACCAAGCTTTATTTCATCATTCTGACTTCTGATTAATATAATACAACTCAGCTCAAAGGAAGCTATGCCATACACAAAACACTAGAAAGTATTCCCGGGTCAGGTAGACAAGATCACATACATACAGTCATTATTCAAACCCATTTCAGTATAGTTTGGCATAAATGAGATTATCTATCAAACAGAGAAGGCTACACTTTATGTGCAACACAAGTTCTCACCTGTTCATTTGGTCTTTGACAAGATATGATTATAAAAGCATGGTAAAAGTGAACAATACAACAGTGCAAGTGATAGATAGAGGCTATCTATTCTATCTTTAGCTGTAATGCCCACTCCCTTAGGAAACTCTCTCAAGAGGGTGGCCACGGCAAAAGTGTCTCCATAACTGGTGAACTCAGTGCCACTTCTTAGCCTTTAATGTCTCACCCTTAACAGGCCAGAGCCTCTCTAACCATTCTTGTATTGTCTAAATAATACACTACCAATGCAAATCAAAATCACTCAAGTATCCAAAGCTATGAGTTAAGCAAAGCTAAACTTGACTTTTAACGAAAAAAAAATTACCTTCAGCGTTTTTCTAACGTATACTGCAAAGCTACACAAATCACTGTGGTAAGATTGCTATATGCTCCGCCTGAGCGAGCGAAGGCGGTCATCTTGACCAATACACGCATTTATTGTTCAATTCCTCTTATCATCATTATCCATTTGTAGAATCAACGGTCTTCCTTGGCCTCTGATTACTGAACATGAATAACGGTGCATTTAGTTCTGTCTTCCTTGTTCTTGTGCTGGGTTACAATTACAACAATCTTAACCACTGAGTCACCAGCAACAAAACATGTAAACAAACCCCAACTGACTATTGACACTCAAGGTTCAGGGAGCATGCGTGCAAAAAAGATACTATACGCGAATTTTGATTAAATGATAAAGCAAAAAATGGATAACAAAAGGACATATTTCAGACGAGATCCTGTAGTGTTTTTATAATGCTATGACAAACTATGTTGTATATTCAACCAAGAAGTGATCGTATTGTTATCGTAATGATCTTTAATCGAGTTCACACTTTCATGATTTCGTGTTACCGAAATCAAATTGATTTTACGTTCAAGAAATGGATGAATTGATTTTAAGTTTATGACTTCTCAACTAACTTTGGGGGTATTACTCAAATAATATGAAGTAAGCAAACGATGCGACTTATGGGTGATAATCAGCAATATTTTCATCAGGAGGAAACAGTTTCTCAAAGCTCTTAACTGTTGTATCACTAAACATTAACTCAAATAATAACCAATGATGAATAGTAAATACCCTTGCAAATACCTTCTGAATTACAGGTAAAAACTAACATTCTTAAATAGAACGTGATTTTTCATACTCGTTTGTGATACTATTCAAGTATATCATAAAGGTAATTACATTCGGTAAGCACATTAGGCTTAATTAAATCATGGACTTTCACTTTTGAAACCTTGGTTATTTATCCACAATCATTTGTGATAGGTGAGATTATGATATGTCGGTTGATAAACCCTTTTCATTTAGGGTTATGAAACGGGTTGTAGATCTAGTCAGTGATAAGTGAAATATGGATGTTTAGTCCCAAGTTAAACATAGAATTTATAATTTTCATTTTTGCAAGTCCATAAAAATGGTTTTCCCCCAAATAAGTGGCGCTCCCCTAAATACATTTCCATGGAAATATTTACTGTATTTCAGTCCAATACATGAAGACACTAGTTTTAGTTCTTAGTAGTAGGTTGGTTAACACATATATTCAGATCCAGTAAGGGTGTATTATTTTTACATTGTATAGACAGATGAGCGCTATGATAGATGCAAGAAGGGCATCGAGAAAGCACAATGCAGTAATTGGAAGAAATTAAATGTCAGTTGTTGGGAATTACCATGAGGACTCTTAAGTTAGTACTAAATATCCAGTCTCCTAGTAGGAATAATATTCATTATCACTTTAACTTGTGAATCATTACCGCATATATATAATTCACACTGAACAAAACATCAACCATTCTATGCATTATATGGCATTCTGTCACATCAATAACATCAACATAATAGCAACACAAACTAAAAGCACAAAAGGCACCAGATTTAGGTGGGGAAAAAGAATCCAGTTACATCCGCTAGAAAGAATTCATCCTCTCCATTTTAAACAAAGCCTCTCCTGCTTAATTTTCCTTACCCTCAAAAACACTAGAATAGTGCACTCAACAATAATCTCTAGTCAAACACACAAATAAACCCACTTATTTCTCCCCCCCCCACCACCCTGCTGACCTTAATAAACTTACTTTTATTCACAGTAACTCTGTACTCCCTCCTGTCACACAGTCTCACGAACTCAGACACCAACTTTTGTAGTATCTCACTAGAGTCCACCACCAGCCACATACCATCTGCACACAGCAAGTGACTCATCTAGGCTACCCTCATCATCCACATACTGTAAACCTGCGACTCTCTCCTAAACCCTGGTGTTCACCTCCCTCAGATTAAACAGCCATAGTGAGACTGAACACCCTTGATACAACCCCATCTTTACCTGGTGCCACTCACCTTTCATTACTGCTTGCACATACTCTTTACTCTCTCGACAAAAATTCCTCACTCCTTCTAGTAGTGTCCCTTTCACATTATGTATCTGTAGCACCCTCAACAAGGCAACTCTGTCATATGCATTCTCCAGATCCATAAACATCATGCAATTCCTTTCTTTTAGATCCATAAATATCACATACAATTCCTTTCTTTCTCTAAGAATTTTTTATGCTCTGTGTATACGACAATCCATAAAACAACGGTCACAGGGTCAGCACTGCATAATTGTGAGCAAATGATGAGAGCCAAAGGCCAAGATGCATCACCTCATCACCATGCCAGTGATATAACAGACTTGGGAAGGTCGATGTATAGTTGCCAAGTCTCTGTGAACAAGCAATTATGGTGATTGACATGGATAAATTCTCATTAATACACCCTACCTTGGGGTTAAGTAGTGTTTTAGGCCCCCAGCAAGCAAGTGCTCAATGATTCTGATGTCCATAAGGCTCCATCAAGAGGTGATAAATAGGGAAATTCAAAGAACTTATATCCATTAACTCATTGGACAAGGCACTTTACACACATTTGTATTTATTGTTTCAAAAACCAGTAAAGTAATACTAGTCAGAAAGCAAGGTGAGCTAGTTTTCTTTCCCTTAAAGAAAAACCAGAAACATAATCTCTGAGCAAAATCTGAGGGTTCTGGTAGAAGTAATATCTTTTTCTTGGCTATCCTAATATTGATTGGCATACCATAAGTATATCTGTTACCCAAAACTGTTGACACTCAAAAGCATTGACTTGTAGAGTGCTAACCTGCAGAAAAAAGTATAATGTTTTTACTGATTGTGTTTATGTTCATACTTTAGGAAATAAATGTATGAAGAAAGAGTGATTATTTCTTATTTCTTCTGCAGTTACTAGGAATAGGTGCAAGATATAGGAACAGGTAAAGTAGAGGCAGAGTCAAGAGTGATAAGACAGTAAGTATAATTGCAAAACATCATTGCTGATTGAGAAAGTTCTACATGAACCACACTACTGTACAGTTTGGGAATACATACAGGATGGTGAAACCTTGTGAACCACATTATTGTATAGTTTTAGAAAGCATGCAGGATAAAAAGATTTACTTCTATGAATAAATTTTATTCACCTTACACATGATCATTACACCTCTTGTTGACAGACAACTCAAGCGTGAAGCACTTAAACACAACTAATGTACTTAAGTGGAAACAACCCTCTTCATTAAATAAAATATTATGCTCACAAATTTTCTTGCCAGTCATTAACATATTCTATCACTATTCATGAGATTTTCCTGAAGACACATGCTTGGTATAAACCTGAAAAAGATGAAAACTGTGAATTTTTACACAAGCAAATACAATGAATATAAATAAATGATGCAAAACCACAATAAAAAATAAAATGGCAAAAGAAAACTAATGAAACAAAACAAGAAGACAATACTATTTTACCTTTCTTATCATACGTAATCGCTGTTTCCTACATCAGCAAGGAAGCGCTAGGAAACAGACAAAGAATGGCCCATCCAACCATATACATGTATATATACATAAACGCCCATAAATACACATATCAACATGTATATACACATACACAGAAATATACATACATACATGTGTACATATTCATACTAGCTTACCTTCATCCATCCATCCATCCATCCATCCCCCGCTTCAGCGAGGTAGCGCCAGGAAAACAGACAAAAAAGACCACATTCGTTCACAGTCTCTAGCTGTCACTTGTAGTGCACTGAAACCATAGCTCCCTATCCACATCCAGGCCCCACAGACCTTTCCATGGTTTACCCCAGACGCTTCACATGCCTTGGTTCAGTCCATTGACTGCACGTTGACCCTGGTATGCCACATTATTCCAATTCACTCCTTTCCGTGCATGCCTCTCACCCTCCTGTATGTTCAGGCCCCAATCAATCAAAATCTTTTTCACTCAATCCTTCCGTCTCCAGTTTGTCTCCTTCTTGTTCCCTTCTCCTCTGACACATATATCCTTTGTTAATGTTCCTTCACTCATTTTCTCCATATGTCCAAACCATTTCAATGCACCCTCTTCTGCTTTCTCAACCACACTCTTTTTATTTCCACACATCTCTCTTACCCTTTCATTACTTACTCGACCAAACCACCTCATACCACATATTGTCCTCAAACAATTCATTTCCAAAACATCCACCCTCCTTTGTACAACCCTATCTGTAGTCCATACCTCACAACCATATAACAGTATTGGAACTACTATTCCTTCAGACATTCCCATTTTTGCTCTCTAAGATAACATTCTCTCCCTCCACGCATTCTTCATTGCTCACCCCCTTCCTCACCCTGTGACTCACGTCTGCCTCCATGGTTCCATCCACTGCTTAGTCCACTCGCAGATATCTAAAACACTTCATTTCCTCCAATTTTTTTTCCTTTCAGACTCACATCCCAATTAACTTGTCGCTCAGTCCTACTGAACCTAATAACCTTGCTGTTATTCACATGTATATGTTTATATGTTGATATGTGTATGTGTGTATGGGCGTTTATGTATATATATGTGTATATGAGTGGATGAACCATTCTTTGTCTGTTTCCTGGCACTATCTTGCTGAAGCAGGAAGCAGCAATTGATTATAATGATGATAATGAATGATCAGTAATAAGAAACATATGAGGAGTGGAAAAGGACCCTAAGCAAATGAGAATGGAGAACACATTTTGAATGATAAAAGCATAGCAGCAACCCTGAACAAGTTTTTCAGCTGTTTTTTATGCTTGAAAGCAAGCAAACACGAATTTTAAGACAGTGATATAAATAGCACTCTCAACATACAAGAATTCAGTGTTACAGTTAGAGAAGTACTAACACAGATAAGTTGAAGACTAATGAAAGCCCATGTCTTGATAGTTTCTACCCATGAATGACGAAAAATGTCAGACACTGAATTGCTGGATTGTTAACCCAGATTTTCTAAGAATCACTCCAGGAAGGAATAGTCCCACAGGACTGGAGACTGGCAGATGTTACTCTCATATACTAAAAGGGAGGTTGAGAATTGCCTGTTATTAGCCTCGCATAGATTTTATGTAGACTCCTGGAGTTGATCATTAGAGATAAAATTGTAGCCTGTCTGGAACAACACACCCTGATTGATGATACATAGCATGGTTTTAGAAGACACAGATCCTGCTTTACAAACCTCCTTGAATTTTTCATACATTATTGAATACCTACAACAAGACAGAAGCAATAGATGTAATATTTCAGGACTTTCAGAAAGCATTCTACAAATTACCCCCATGCTAAAGTGATACACAAAGTCCAGACCTTGGGATTACTGGTTGCATAGGACATTGAATAGAAGCTTAGTTACATGATAGGAAAGGGAGTCATAATGAAAGGGGAGTTGATCACCGTGGTTACCCATTAAAGGCAGTTGATAATACCTAATGTTTGTACAGTAGAAGTTGGGCAATGTTATGTAACATTGGGCTATTTTGCATCATAATTGTTTTTTAGTTTTAGTGATGTGGCATCATTGTCATCTACTATCATGACTTCTGTTTACCCATCAGGAATGGGTAAACAGAAGGCATGATAGTGGATGACAGTGATGCCACATACATATGAAAGGGAAGCCACAAATAGCATTGTAGTTACCTTCCTGTTAGCTACACATGAATTACAGTAAACCCTCGATTTAACGGACTAATCGAGGGAAGGGAGTGTCTATTAATGCTGAAAGTCTGTTAAATCGAGAATGCAACCTATGGGCCGATTTTTCATACTGTATGCAGTTCACACACTTTCTTTTAACTTTTCTATCACTTGATGCCATTTTGAATTGTAAGGATTGCAAAATTTTATTATGAATAAAGTCACAATTTTCTATATACAACCTGACCGCACAGTAGCTTGAGGTAGACTGAGACTGAAACAAAGCAAATACGCCCCACACGAACAGAAACAAATGCAATATGAAATGTGCATGGTGTGGCATTTGAGATTTTTTAGCCGTGGGAGATGGCGGTTAAGTGTAATAAGAAAAAAATTATATGATGTATTAATTATTTGCCTGATTTGTTAAGTCTTAAATTCATTAAATTGGGGTCCGTTAGATTGAGGGTTTACTGCATGTAAACCTTTGGAGACGATTTTGAGATAGAGTCGTAGTCTATCTCGAACATTACAGCCTGATCATTAATACTTAGTCTTAATACCCTCCTTGAATTTTATATATTATACAGTACCCATGACAAGACAAACACAATAGATATGATATTTGTGGACTTTCAGAAAGCATTTAACAAAGTGCTCTATGTTAGATTGATACCCAAAATCTTGGCATTGGGGATTACTGGTTGCCTAGGAAATTGGATTGAAGCCTGGTTATGTGATAGGAAGCAGAGTCAGTCATTACTAATGGTGTCCCCCAGTGATCCATATTTGGGCATAAACTTTTCATCTTGTATATTAGCAATATTGACATGAGCTAGATAACCTAGTGTCCAAATTCACAGATGATACAAAGATCAGCAATGCCCTATTATCTGAAGAAGATAGGCTAAGGTTACAAGAGGATCTAGATAACATCGCTGAATGTTCTGTTGAATGGCAAATGCCATTAGCGTTACTAACTATTATCTGTTACAAGTAAGAAACCTAGGCAAAATTTTTTTATGAATTGATGCGCCACATGATAAGAACACCCCAAGTGTGAGAGATCTAGGGCTCACTGTCTCCAGTAGTTTCTAATTTTCCCAGCATTGCAGTGAACCTGCCAAGACCATCTTATCAATGACATATACAAGCTCTCCCCACTTAAGACTTATGCGACTTACAACCATCTGTACATATGACCGGAAAAAAAATATAAATTGAAAAATAGAAATTAAATAAGAACTAAAGAATCATAAATAAAAGGTTAAAGAAGCTACAGAATCATATATTAAAGCTGGTTGATAAAAAATTAGATAATCATGATCAGATAAAAGAATGCTGTACAGGTTTACGAATTCTCTGTACCATGCTGACGTATGTCCATTTCTAGAACAGACCAGTAGGTCTGAATAAAACTCTGACTTATGTTGGTGAGGAGACAAGTTGATTGGGATGTGAGTTTGAATGGAGAAAAATATAGAGGAAATGAAATGTTTTAGATATCTAGGAGTGGACTTAGCAGCGAATGGAACTACGGAAATGGAAGTGCGTCACAGGGTGGGGGAGGGGGCAAAGGTTCTAGAGCGATGAAGAATGTGGGGAAAGAGAGAACATTATCTCGGTATGTTTGAAGGAATAGTAGTTCCAACAGTGTTATATGGTTGTGAGGCATGGGGCTATAGATAGTGTTGTATGGAGCAGGGTGGATGTGTTGGAAATGAAATGTTTGTGGATAATATGTGGTGTGAGGTGGTGTGATGGAATAAGTAATGAAAGGGTATGAGAGATGTGTCGTGATAAAATGAATGTGGTTGAGAGAGCAGAAGAGGGTGTGTTGAAATGGTTTGGACGTATGAAGAGAATGAGTGACGAAAGGTTGACAAAGAGAATATAAGTGTCAGAGGTGTAGGGAACAAGAAGTAGGTGACCAAATTGGAGGTGGAAGAATGGAGTGAAAAAGATTTTGAGCATTCAGGGCCTGAACTTGTAGGAGGGTGAGAGGCTTGCAGGGAATAGAGTGAATTGGAACAATGTAGTACATAGGGGTCTACATGCTGTCAGTGGACTGAACCTGGGCATGTGAAACATCTCTGGTGAGACATGGAAAGGCCTGTGGGGCTTGGATGTGGATAGGGAGATGTGGTATCAGTGCATTACATATGACAGCTAGAGAGTGAGTGTGAATGAATATAACCTTTTTTGTCTGTTTTCCTGGCACTACCTCACTGAAATGGAGGGTTGTGATGCTGTTTCCTGTGGGGTTGGGTGGCACTGGGAATGGATTGAAGGCAAGCAAGTATGAATATGTACATGTGTTTATGTGTATATGTTGATATGTATATGTATGGGCATTTATATGTTATGTCTTTTCCTGGAGCTACCTCGCTGTGTGGCGGGGGTAGCGATGGGAGTGGATGAAGGCAGCGAGTATGAATATATATATGTATGTGTCTGTGTATGTATATGTATGTATACGTTGGTATGTATATGTGCGTGTAT
>JAUUDZ010429548.1:0-13777 GCA_032361705.1 Panulirus versicolor
CCATCCACTTTCAGTTTTACCCATATCAATCTAGAGTTTACTTTCTTGCACTCTATCACATACTCCCACAACTCCTGCTTCAAGAGTGGTGCTACTCTTTTCTTTGCTCTTGTCGTCTCACCAACCCCTGACTTTACTCCTAAGACATTCCCAAACTACTCTTCCCCTTAAACCTTGAGCTTCATTTCACTCAGAGCCAAAACATCTAGGTTCCTTTGCTCAAACGTACTGCCCATCTCTCCTTTTTTCTCATCTTGGTTACATCCACACACATTTAGACATCCCAATCTAAGCTTTCGATGAGGATGAGCACTCCTCGCATGACTCCTTCTTCTGTTTCCCCTTTTAGAAAGTTAAAATACAAGAAGGGGAGGTTTTCTAGCCCCCCCACTCCTTTCAAATATTTTCTTATTCTCCATGAAGTTCGCTGATACTTGCTCAACCTAACTCTCATTTTCCCTTATTTTTTAGTACCTAAACCTTCCTCTTGACTTGCCACTTTCTCTCTTACATCTCCCAATTAACAGCACTCCTACCCAGTAAGTACCCATCAAACACCTCTCTTTCCTCTTTCACCATCAATTTTACTTCATTGTCCCACCACTCAATACCCTTTCTCACCTGCTCACCTCCCACCTTTCACATATCACACACTCTTCACACAAAAGTCAACATTGCTACCCTAAATGCCTATAATTCCTCACCTACACCCCTAGCTTCACTGACTCTCACCTCTTGCGACTCTACATCTAGTGTCTCCTAATTTTTCTCACAAAAGACTCTTTTCCAAGCTCCTTGTTTCATAATCATCATTAACTTTTCTGATAACCTCTTCAAATCTTCACCCTCATCTCCAGATAATAACTAGACATCCTCCAGCTACCCTTTTCATCATATTTGCATCCAAATGTCTCTCTTTTGTATGCCTATCAGTTAGTGGGTAATCCAATAATACCCACTGGTCATCTTTCCCACTCCACATATATTCATATATGTCTCATTTTAAACCAAGTACTCCCAATTACAATATGTTTTTCAGCACACAACTCCACAAGCTTCTAACTATATCTGTACAATTTACTAAATACCCAATGCCTCATTATCATATCATCAGCTGCCACATTACTCACTTCTGCATTAAAATCATTCATCACTAATATGCAATCTCCCTCATCAAGACTGTTGGCACACTTACCCCAGTCCTCCTAAAACACTTCTCATGGCCTTGTACTAATAATCATCTACATCTCATAATCCATTTTCATTTTCACCTACATTATTCTGGAACTCACTTCCTTACATTCTTTCACATATTCCCACAACTCCTCTTTCAGCAAATCTGCTTCCTCTTCCTTTGGTCTTATCTTCACACAGACCCCTGACCTTATCCTTCAGACATTCCCAAACCATTCTTCCCCTTGCTCTCTGAGCCTTCAAGAAAGATGAGCAATCTCACTTGGCTCCTTCTTCTGTGTCAATTTTTAGAAAGGAAATACAAGAATTATAATATATTGATATCTAATGAATTTCAACATTCCTCTTGTTCTTTAGGGATATATGGTAGCAACCTTGGCCAGCCAGCAGAATTGGGGTTGGAACTCTAACTGTATGCACTTAATCTACCCCAGGGTAGATTAAGAAATAAACTTTCTGAATCTACACACTGAAATGAAAAAATGAATTCATACCTCTCCGACAGACTATAATCTTATATAATGTTGACGTAGTAAGTAAATCTCTCCAGCTCTGTGTTGTAATCTTCAACAAGTTCATAAGTACAGAACTCTGGGCTGACTTGCCTCAGTATCAGCTCTCCTTCATCACTAGCAAATACCTGTAGTAAAAGAGTAATTATTAGAGGTCTTGCACAGAAGTGAAATTATAAAACATTCATGTACTCCATTTAATCTTTCTCTTTTAAGGGTTCATTAACTTTTTACAGAAGCTTCCAAGCAACACAGTTAACTGACAATGGTGCATGAGCAATATGTAGTGGTCCTAACTGATGGAGGTGATTTGAATTCCAGATGCTTAGAATCGGTCATTCTATAGAGATAAAATTGTACAGCAAAAGAGACCCCTTTTTTTTGTGAAAAATAACATCAAAATCACAAAATTGATGTCTGGTAAGTTTTGGTGAGTGTCTGCCACATTTTTTGAAGACCTTAACAAGTGTTGTGTAATTCAGCCTCAGGGAAATTTTTTGAAGACCTTAACAAGTGTTGTGTAATTCAGCCTCAGGAAAAATATCACAGACTTACTTTCTTGCCCTAAAGCTCACTTTGAGTAACCACTATTTTCTTCTTTTGGGTTAATTATGAACCAATCACTGCTTCACCACAGCCTAAGTAGTATCATTTCATTGGTTACTCTTCTAAGTTAACAGTTCTTGAATGTAGACATTAAATCAATGTACTAAACCCTTCAGATTATACAGTATGCTTGTATACCATCATGCAGGTTGCTGACAATCAACCCACAAACTCACACTCACTCCATATCACAAACAGCACCTGTCAACATGTAAATCACACAGTTCTTTACTCTCTAGGCCAGCTTTTCCCCAGTTTATATGACAAAAATCTTGGCAGTACACCTGTTCAATGACTCTTGAACACCAGATTGGAATGGTGGCCCTTGTTGAGGAGAGCTGGCTGGTTCCCAGGGCCCCTTTGACCATCATGTAAATGGGATGAATCTCATCTCTTCTGACAGTGCTTCTAAGACTGGCCCTTTCTCTATTAATTTCTGTAACATCTGCAGTCTTGAATCCAACCTCCCATGTGTAGAGCGTCATTTGTAAATACCTATTTGTACTTGGGAGGGAGTTTTACACTCATGGGACCCCATCTCTTGAACATTCTCTACTGTCCTACAGCTTCTTAAATTTCTGTATACTGTCTGTATCATCCATATCCTCAGTCATTTCAGTCCATTCATCCACCATTCTTATACTGTTAGGTATTTCTTAATGTCTTTCTTAACCATTTCTTATTTGATTTTATCTTATGTCCTCTAGTTGTTCTATCCCTACATCTAACAAAGAACTGTTAACTGTTCACATTATCAATCTATTAAAAAAATTCAGAGGTTGTGATCAGGTCACCCCTAAATCTTTTCTTTTCAAAGGTGGGCAAATCTAAGGCTTCTAGCCTTTCACTGTAACTCAGTTTTCTTGATTCCACATCTAATTCAACTTCTTTCCCTGATCTTCTTCACTCTGAAACCCAAATGTCCAAGAATGTTTCTTCTCTACACGTCAAATCTCCTACAATACAATCTCTACCATTGTTTCCATTCCAAGAGTAGTGTCTGTGTTTACTGAAGTACAAAAACACCTACAGATAATCTCTTGGATCTTTAATCACCCAAGGTAAATGGTTTAAAATTTCTCCACCCTTTACAATTGTTTTCATATTTCATATACTTTACCCACAGTTTTCCTAGGTCTTTATATGACTGAAGTAAAGAATACCTCTTTTAAAAACAGAAATGAACATACTTCACACAGGAAATTAAAAAGAATGAGGGAAGACACAATAACCAAAAACCAGATGAGGACTAATCGAGAAACTAAGAATACTTGGAAGATATCATATATAAACATACAAAGTTTAATAAGTATGAACTCTAGAATCAATGTATTAATATCAATGAATATACAAAAGATAACAACACAGTCCTAATGAAAATGTCAGAAACTTGGCTTAATGAAATAGTGAAAAAATGAAGCAAATTTGAAACAATCTGAAACATTAACAGCAGATAGAACCAATTAAAACAAGGCATTGTAGCAATATATGTCCAAAAGAGATAGGAGGGAAACAGATAATGAGGCTGTCACAATAGAAAGGAGGGAAAACAGATAATGAGGCTGTCACTATAGATAGGAGGGAAAACAGATAATGAGTCAATAAATGTTAATTACTTATAGTGAGCATTCTAGCAATAAACAAAATAAAGGTAGAGTCTTACAGACCACCAAAAACAAATCAAAATGGTTTTGAAACAACTCATAAAAAGCTCAAGAAATTTGAAGGGATCTGAGAAACAGAATGATAATATGGGCTGGTGACTTTAACTTTCATTTTATTCATTGGCAGGACAGATAAGTAGATTATGGATGTGGATGCAATTCCAAAGGAAGGAATAATGGATGAGCTGATGAAAGGGAACTGCTAAAAAGACTACTTCATCTATGTGTATCATCAAGCCTTGTACAATAACCCTGATAAGGAGCAACATAATAGATCTTACTTATACAAATGAAGTGGTACTTTTATCAGATATATAAGTAAAGGATATGTCTATCAGATCATAAAGAAATGAAAATCATAACAATAATTAAGTGACATAAATTTTCACAAATTGAAACTGGATCTTCAGGAGACAATAACCCAGTTACAAACATAAAAATACCCAGAGAGATTTCTATCTTTATTTATTCATAGTCACCCCAGGTCCAACATTAAGGAAAGAGTCCTAATTTTACCCAGGACCTTTTTCCAAAGGCTCCTGCAACCCAAGGAAATGTAGACTCCTTTAGATTAAGTAATTCTCACTGATACAGCCTTACCATAGGTGACTTTTCACTCGGAGTGTAACCTCAAGCAGGTTAAGTCTGGTAACACTGTGAGAGATATATTTATCTATATTCATTTTATCTATTATACTTAATTGCCATCTCCCGCATCAGTGAGGTGGTGCAAGGAAACAGAAGAGGAATGGCCCAACCCACCCACATACACATGTATATACATAAACACCCATACACGTACATATACATAAATATACATTTCAACGTATACATACACATGTATATACATAAACACCCATACACGTACATATACATAAATATACATTTCAACGTATACATACATACATATACACATACATATACATGTTGGAAGGGATCACAATCTTGCACGTGATCAAGATATTCCTATGAGTCCACAGGGAAAAATGAAACACGATAAGTTCCCAAGTGCACTTTCATGTAATAATCACATCATCAGGGGAGACACAAGAGAGAATTATAACAGTCAGTTGAGATACAACGAAGAAACGTAGCTAGGACGCCATTTATTTACCAAATGGCGTCCTAGATACGTTAAGGTGGAGGGAAAAAGAAAAACTGGGAGACCAATTTGGAGATAGAAACATTGAGTGAAAAAAATTTTCAGCGATCGGGGCTTAAACATGCAGGAGGGTGAAAGGCGTCCACGGGATAGTGTGAATTAGAACAATATGGTACACTGGGATCGACGTGCTGTCGATGGACTGAACCAGGGCATGTGAAGTGTCCGGCGTAAACTCTAGCCACAGTCAGGTGCCCAGTCTATCAACCAACTCCTTGGTTAGGATGAGCAGTTGGATTGATCGTGGACTGAATGTCGTAACCAGGATTCACACCTATGCGCCTGACCCCGGCTATGCTAACCTCTATACCATGGAAATTCAGAGGCCAAACTATCATAACTAAGGTTCGTACTGTTTTTCTCAAGGGTCATACTATCGTGCTTAAGGGTCGTACTGTCGTGTTCAAGAGTCATACTGTCGTGTTCAAGGGTCATACCGTCGTGGTCAACTTTCTATAAGCAGACGCTTATATCAAGCCGTGTAAGGAGCCGGAAGATGATATAGAAGGTAAAGAATAAGATAAGTGATCTTTGATGACTTCCACTGAGATATTCCTGCCCATCACCGGGTTTTAAGACATATCCAATATCGCTTAGAAATTTCTCGGCGCGATGGTCAACAATCTCCTTGTCATGACCAGGAAGATGCAACGCTTGTATGAGAGGTGACCTCAACCAAACTTTTTACTAGACTCCATAACGAGAATTTAAAAACTTTAGAAGTTATACAGACAGAAGAACTCTCCAAAATCATCCACACCTCTCCAGGTAAGAACATTACTTCCAAAAAATATCAAAATTCTAGAAATGCCATCTTGAGAACAGGAACGTAGAAAGTAAACCCAATGGTAACTCCTTCCTCAAGTTTATTACTTCGAGAAGGTGAGGCTTAATCGAATTTATCATCACGAATTATTTGCGTCTTTTTAAAGATATTTGTTACTAGAAATTCGTCGTAAGGGATTCCATGATCATGAACCACGGACAAAAGTCCACATCAAGGCCAGACCGCAGCTGAAATATACAGAAAATTATAAACCGGAAAAAGAAAAGACAAGGGAATGCATTCATGAATTTTGGAGGAAGTGAAAACCCTATCTTTTAAGATGTGCTAGGTCATAGTTATTGGGAAAGACATGAGAAGGTAGAGTGCCAAAGCTTTGACGTGTAGGGAAAGACGCAGCAGCTTGCCGAGTATTGCGTGGTCTAGCTTGTGGTGGGGCACACAAGCAGCCAGCTCTCAGGGGCAAAAACCAAAGTAATACCTATAGAAGAAGGAAAGTGAACCAACAATGCGGCGTAGGGCAAGGGGGTCAAGTATGGAAGTTAGCCTGAGACAGTTTATTAGATGAACCGCTATCGACTCTATTCTCTCAAGTAAGGATGCAGAGCTAGAACCACCCCAGATGTGAAAGCAGGACTTTATACAAAGACGAATCAATCCTTTGTATAAACAAAGGAACTGTTCCCAAGAAAAGAAATTTCGACATCTAAACAAGATTCCCAATTTGTTAGAGGCAGACTTAGTAGCTATTTCCGTATGCTAAACTTACTTTAAGCTCTTATAAACGCTAAGATACTTCACCTGGCCAGGCCACAGTCTCCACTCGTCGCTCCATGTGTTATCTTTGCTTTATATCCTCGCGTCTTCTACATTGTGGATGATCAATGTTTCATGATTTTCTTCTTCGTTATTCGTTAACTCGTCCTTAAGGCCGGTCTCTCGCTAGACGTTATCCGTCCCCAGGCGCCTCACATCCCACTCCACCGCCCGTCCTGTTATCTCAGCTCCTCCTCACTGACCTCCATTCCTACCACAAACCCACCTCGCCAGACATGATACTTCACCTCACTACTACACCCTCACCACAACTACCACAGTCATTTCCGGCTCCTAGCTGCACCACACTCATCTAACACTCACACTCCAGGCCGTCCCTCCTCAATAGCACCAACCACTACGCTCCCCTCCTCACTAACATCACCTACTATCCTCACCAGGAGGGGAGGGTAGCGCTACCCACTCCCTCCCCTCCTTACTAGCACTACCACTTCCACAACCCCCTCCCCCACCACACCCCCACTTGCTAGGCTAGCTACCACTATTTCTGTCCTACGTGACTATCAACATCATCCCTCACGGTACACAACCCCATCCCACAACCTTACTCCATCCATTTCTCCCGGTCCCACTTTACTCAACCAATCCAAAACCCACAGTTCCACACCGGTTAACTCAACACACCCTATTACCCGATTCCACTCAACTAACACGACCCCTGTCCCATTCATGCTCGGTGAACCATTCCACTGAATACGTCTACTACATTTCCATCCTACTACCAACCAAACCCCATTACTCCTTCCTGTTCCTCTACATATCATCATCCCATCACCTTCTCCATCCCAGTAAACACACCCACGTACCCCAGCCTCACAGTGGCCAGCACTGCCTACCCTCTACATGACCAGATCACACAGCCACTAAAAGTACAGCTCACAGACATCTTTCACCAGTGAACAAATCTTTTTCAAGAAGGAAAATAAAAGTTTCTGGATATATATTTATTCATTTATGTAAATATGATGATCACACTTGTCCGTAATGATAGTATGAAGGTGAAATGGCACTTCAGTAGGAGTTCATACAATTTCATTTAACAAGTAATTTTTCTATGCATGTGGCACGACATGTTTCGTGGAGACAATCCACCTCATCATCAGATTCCAGTACTTAACAAAGTTATTTGAATCCCAGCATCACACTTGATTCCCGCCATCCAACACCTGTCTGTATAGACCAACCAATGTCTGTTTTGTTTGGTCGTAACCACTGTAAGGGAGAATGATGAAGGGGGGTCACGTGGCGGGGGTAGGTGGGTGTGTCTTGAACAACTTTTTTCGTGTTTTGTGTTTATCTATTTCTCTAAGTATCTATTCATTTATGTAAGTATGACCAACATCCATTCGATCAACGTCTCAGACACTATTCTTCCCTCTTCCTACACTTGTTTACCAAGCTTCAGTTTCACCACAATGTAAAAATATATGTACAAAATACTACAAGATACAGCAATAAGGTTTGTGACCTGATCTTGGAATTTCAGATGATTTT
This sequence comes from Panulirus versicolor, assembly GCA_032361705.1. NCBI lineage: Eukaryota > Metazoa > Arthropoda > Malacostraca > Decapoda > Palinuridae > Panulirus > Panulirus versicolor. The sequence continues at coordinate 8,254 of JAUUDZ010429548.1, forward strand.
TCTATAATTTCTTGCATCACAAAAACTTTAATAACAACCAACGAACTCTTTAGTAAAACAGGAGTTTCATGATCATCATACTAGCTAGTTATAACACATTTTATAATACCATGATACAACGCTTGGGAAATTACCATTTTGTTAATGTCTAATTCAGTTATTTCACCATCTCTAATAACAAACATTCGCAGAATTGTTCCACTAATTTCGTTGATCAAAATTCAAAGCAGTTGACAGCTTTCGAGGTGTGATCTAGTAACGGACCACCAAGAATATAAACGCCCAGATCTGGCAACACTAACTGCCCGACACCTGAGTACCATCTTGGTCTCAACTCCGTCATTGTGAGGGCAGACTTAGTGGTGCACGGACGGTGGACGCACCCGCGGCTGACCCAGGATTTGTACTGTGTTTACGATTTAATCACATGAAATCGTGATTCTACGTTTTCTACAGACTGGTGTATGTTTACAGAAAGCTGAATCAGATTTATGATATAGCTGTGTCACCGAATGTGCAATGTAAGGGCTAAATAGATTGTTTAAATCATGAGTGTCATACGAAAGAAAATAACCAGTAAATGTTGACAGATATTTACTGAAAATAGCAGACATTACAGACCTGAGGCGTTGCAGCTGAAATGCTTATGTTAAGCAGGAGACTGAAGGCTGTGGTACTCCTCTGTGTATTAGTGATATTGGTGTACATCAACGTACACCTACTGGAATACAAGTCTGTGGAAGGATACCAGAGAAGAACACCAGTGAAGGTCAGTACCCGACGAGAGAGCAATGGGCAGAAGGTGGCTCATGATGCCGGTCATCCGACTCTATCGTGGAAGGAAGAGGAAGACGACGGAAAAGTCTTACTGGAGGAGTCACACGTCTCTGAGACTACAACTGGCCATCGAGTAGTAATCCAAACGTATGAGAGAGAATATTCTGAGTCGAGTTCCTCCTCCACCACAAGGCCCCGGTCGTTGGCATCAAACACATCGTCTCCAAAGACCAGGGGAAGTCAGGTCATTTTCCCTAGTGCCGTCAACTGCTCCATGAGGCAATACAAACTGCAGATGAAGAATCATGTTGGCCCCAGTAACCCGACGAGGGACGTGTACCCCTGCAGGCTGTGGCGTGCGCCCGACCCAGACGACCAACGCTGGCCTGTTGTAGTGGCGCCCACCAACGGCAGCATCCTCAAAAGCATCTCCATGCATCACCAGGACCCCGAGGTAACTGTTCACTACCTCAGAATACCATCAGCAGTTTACGTGGTTTTAGTGCAACAACAAGACGTTATCTATCCCTCTAAAGTTATCATAATTGATATCGTCATGATTGATAAGGATGTCTTTCACTGGTCATCCACTTCCGGGTGAGGAAGTTGTTGTATACGACGTCCATCGACCTACAACAAGGTCAGTCGGCCACGGATGTACCTGCCTGGCGGCTGCCGTTAGCTACATCCGGACCGTTACCCAGCCTCGAGTTGCACGTTACTCTTTATCCTCACTTTAACTTCTCGTAACAAAAGCGGGAATAAATGATAAGCTCCGTCCATCCCTTGATGACAGGCTTCATGGCACGTGAGTTATGATACACACTTGAAAGGACTACTGTGTGTATATATGACGTGAACAGGGAAGATGTCTAGGAAAGTTTGACTCAGCGTGGTGGCCGAGTAGGACAAAATCTTTGAAAAGCTTTTTCTAGTGGAAGTGGTGAATGAGTGGGAGCAAGTGGTAGTGTTATTAGGTGGGGATACGAAAAGGATGTGCAATGTCAGTGTCATCAGGGCTGTGTGGTATTTCTGTGGCGTAGCGGAAAATGAAAGGGAAATGGGGTCATTACGGTACATTGTTGACCCGTGGTGAAGGAACAAGTTGTTACCCCTGTTGGTCTCTGTTCGTACGTAGCACTACTTGCGCATGCGTAGGGTGTGTTATCAAATTCCTAGAATGTCTTACGTAAATTTCATTTTCTGTCATGATTGTCTTTATATATGCTAATGTCCTTTGATTGCCCATTTCCTCTGGCAGTAAAATCCGTTCATTTAGTGTCTGGTATCCAAAGGAGACTTTACCACATTGCCTTCTTGTTTTTCACTCTTTTTCGTGCTTAATGTATCCGTGTTTGGAAGCATTGCCTCATTATCAGACTTATCATATCCTCTTCCTTAATAGTACACTTATTTCTATCCCTCAAGAACTTATCTTGATCTTATCTATATACTTTAAGAATTATCTATATCTACATATTATCAGTATTAATCAAGTAGTCATTTGATCGATTTGTTACCATATCTTAGTGCCGGTTTAACCTGTTTTGTACAAAGGTTTTTAACGATATGAAATGTGGTTTGTGAAAAGTCTTTGTAAGCTTTATGGGTCTGCCTTGTATACCCCAGTGTAGATATGTTGGTAGATTGACTGTATTATTCATGTATACTCTGAGGTCCTTACCTTTCATCTCTTCTAGGTCGCTGTGTCGTTGTTTTTGATATACTCATACTTCGGGAATTACGACCTAGATATATAATAACATTCACCAGTGCCGGGACTTACTCATTGACTACTCATCAGACAGTCTGATGATCTGTTTATTCATTGATGAAGAACTTGCCTCTTGCACAAGTTTTGTTATTCTTTATAAACTGATTTCACCTTGGAATATCCTATGTACACTTGTCTCTACACCTGGTAGGTTAGTAATGAAAGTTATGAACAAGAGTGGACCTAGAGCATCTCCTTGGGGAATTCCAGTAGAAATGGGCTCCGCTTTTTGCCATGTAATGAATTTGAATTTCAGTTGTATATTTCTCCCTGGATGCCATATGCTTTTAGTTTCGCCAACTGTCGTTCGTGTGGTGTGGTGTCAGTAGTGTGCCAGATGCTTCTGACCAATCATCACAGCAGGTTAACATTCCGTTGCCAGCTGGAAAGACTTTAAGTGATCATAAAGTGTTATTTCGCGTGTGAAGATAGACGAGCATTAGTTATTGTTGATGAGAATGAACACAGACTCGTCCTCTCAGAATCGTGAGCGAAGGAGATGCAAATGGAATGCATTAGAACTGTGATAGTCTGAGATTTTGAATATTCCCTTGACAAATTAGAAAACGGATGATGATGCGTCTACGAAGGTAATAGATGTAAAGGGAAGAAATTCTAAATTCCATTAGTTCCTGGCTCATGTAAGGATCAATTTGGACTGGACTGGTTGACACACTAGAGAAAGATAATGGGCGACTGAGGTAGCGTTACGTTACTAAAAGTATGAGACAGATGAAAGGTATTGTTATGAGAGACTTGAATGGAGGAATACGACACAGAAAACGAGAGGAGTTGGTGGAAGTATAAACTTGTATGATAAGACGAGTTGTTCCGTATCATGGAAAGAGAAGGTAAAGGATAGAACAATAATTAAATTATAATTAATATGGAAATAGTAGATATATGGAGGTCACTATAGTTAGCTTATTATAAATATGGAAGTAGTAGATATAAAGATATAGTTGCGTTTAGATCAAGATCAAGGTATAAGTGGCTGGAGTTATGGAATAATCTGTGAAGATTATTATAAGACACGCTTGAGGAGGTGAAGGACAACACTGTAATGAAGACATGGTGTCCAGCCGTAGATGATATGACAAGAGATACAGCAACGTTCGTAGAAAGGATCACTAAATTGTTAGAATCTAGAGATGATAAAATGATGTGTAGGAATTTTACACACATGGCTCGTTTAGACTGTAGCTCTGTTATGGATGGCCTTGGAATGAGATTCTGACACTGAATTATATTTCTCCTTTCAGATTCGTGACTTGATCTCTGAGCAGATGAGAGTACAGGAGGAACGTCTGGCCCGGCTGACAGAGACGTGCCTCAAGCACCCAGAACTGTCCATACGTCAGTACATCAACTTAGTGTGGGACACATCCAGGACTCCTCCGCTGGTGTACTGCCCTGTGTATAAGGTAAGACAGTTTACAGACCTGACACGAAGATGGCGTTTTTCCAGCAACTGGATTATTATATGTACGAGGTTGTGTTTATCAGCTGCATGATCCGCTATTGGTCATTAGGTCTTAAGTGTGCTTGGTTTTCTTTGCAAAGTTAATCATGTAAGCTGGAAGGGAGCTAAGGTTAGCATAATGTCAAGCCTCATTTATGCTTGGTCGCATTTACTCCTTTGGTCATTCATTTTTTTGATCAAGTACAAAACATTTTGTTTTGTGTGTGTGTGTGTGTGTGTGTGTGCGTGTGTGTGTGTGTGCTTTATCATAGCTTTCTGTACAAAGTAAAATCATGTTGTTAGCAGTAGGGGGAAGTGGTGGTCTGGAACTATCATGATCTAGGAACAGCTGGAAACAAACGTAACGACATCCAACATCATCAGCTCCAACACCAGAATTTCTGTTGCCTGATCTGTAGTAAGACAATTAATTATTCTCAGTGGTTGAGAACATATATAGAGTAGTTAGGAGAGTCATTGTTCTTGATACAGTACATGAGACTACTAGAAGGGATTGGCTTACTTCGACATTTTCATTAGTATTACTCATACATATGTATATATCAATTTCATTCGTGTTGACAAGTGAGAAAAGAATACTGAAGTCTCTGAATCATGAATGTAAGATCATAGTGCTACTCAAGTGTGTGATGGGGATGGAAAACCATCAGTTTTCACTGACTGTCCTAAGTTGTTTGGTGTATATGAGAGTTCCATCTGTTCCTGTGCTGTGCCAGTCTCTCATACCATTGCGTCTCATTCTCATCCTATCACACACACCAACAACCTCAGAGACCAACCTCTACAATTCATCACTCGTCTCCACCCTCGAACATAAGAGTTCAAGGAATTTGTAGTCCCAAAAAGAGTTTGTTTGAAAACTAGACTATAATGAAACGCCTTTATTTTTGAAGTGATCATGGAAAAATATCTCATAACTCTTCCTCTAGTTGACAGATACCCAAAAAATACAGAATCTTCTAATAGGTTAACTAATCAATCACAGCCTTAATGACCCCTCAAACAATATTTCAACCCCATACTTTTATTCAGTATGGAAAGTACTCCTTATTATGAGGTTTTGGAGCCAATTCATTTCCTTGAGAAAAATACCAAAATTTACAGGAAAATTTAGGAATTTTGAGATTTTCTTTTAGTGCCTGCTGTGTAGTATTACCCCAGAGATAGACATTGGACTGAAAACCGATATAAATGAATTAGAGATACCTAATCCTATGTTTACTTCATTTTGAAGGTGGCCTCGACCACTTGGATGGCGTACTTCTTACGTCTGGCACATGTGAATGACGACAACACGGATCTAGATGTATATACCAAGAAAAGCAGAGACAGGAAGAAATACCTGGTAGGTGCTTACTTGTATATAATCCACCATATGTTTCTTGTATGCGTTTGTAAAACATCTACAACGGATTGTCGCAAATGATGCTCTCATATACAGAAAATGGTATCTATCTGTCTATCTATGTATCATTTATGTATTTATCATA
>JAUUDZ010429559.1:2089-13776 GCA_032361705.1 Panulirus versicolor
TCCCCAAGTGTAAAATATACACGATGGCTCAACATTTAAAACGCAAAGTCGAGCGCAAATGTAATTACATATGATGCCATTGCGCGAACACACCCTCAGAGGATACATTCCATGTCTTTCACGAAGACAAACATGAAGGTGCTACAACCAGGCCTCACAGAGTTGACATCAATTGCATAACAGTATCACAACCTTGTTCCCAATGTCATCATTTATCAGTTAAGTCCTTTTCTCGTGGGGAATGTTTGTACTGCCCATCAGGCATAATGACCCTCGAAGGAATTATCAAAGGTCTAGCATCATCTGTAATTTCAAAAGAGTGGTTTCACTGACAACACCAACTGACATACCACGAAAAATAATTTCGAGAATAAGTGTCTGTTCAGTGACCTGACGTAAACATTGGAATAAACACTCACTGTATCGAAGTCTTTGGCAGTATCCTAGTGCACGTGCTTCCTGGTCCAGTTATAATTCCATGGAGTTAAAGATATATCCGGAAAGGCAAGTGTGTGGTAGCAATAAGTCACAAAACCCGAGACATGTCCGTCATACGTCAGCACTCATGTGAGTCTCCTCAACTTGACTGTGGAATTCGCGCGACCACGGCCCCGGATGGAAAGGTGCCACTTGTACATTATCACACGCTACAAACATTCACCAAGTACAGTGACATCTCCCTGATTCAAACATCTTTTATAGCGTCTCTTGAAGATTTTGATGTAATATAATTATAATAAGAACATAAAGTAAATGTCGTTTGTTTTTTGCTGATAATTCAGCTACAGAAATAAACAATTGGTAACTGCGCGCACCTGAGCAGCCCAGGCCAGTGTTGTGGTGGGATACAGTAGAAAAGCGGTATATCACATTCTTATTTGTGTAAATTTGTATGATGAAGACCCTCGATAGGTTTATGAATAACCGTGCGTAAAAGCGTGAATGACTCTTAAAGGAATATAACCTTACATAACACCGCACCCGTCAAGCCTAGTCGTCAAGCTATGGTTTGAAGTATTTTATCATCAAACAGGGCGGAGCGCCGCTCGCCATGGTAACTAATGGTCAGGAATGCGCTTTTTTGTTGACACAAGCTGTTGCGCCCACTGCAGAGCATGTAATGATTACAAACAGCATTCATTAAGTGGTAAGATAGTAATGATCACAAACAAAAACATTGGCACTGTTATGTGACGACTAAAGTTATGATTTTGAAGATGTAGTCGGTGAGCAGAATAGGCTTGTAAGTTATCCGCGGTAGATTACTACAGTTGTTTTCGACTTTGATATTCATAAAACATCGATCTTTTCTCTTTCACGCAATGCCGCATAATACACATGATGTCTGTGCTCCTAACAGAAACAGCCATTCACCTTCCTTTGACAACGGGACCTTAAAATACTCGTCTGCTCACATATTCATAGATGCAAACGAATACACATATTACTACGCATGTCAGACTGAACAGACCTTGTAGGAGAGCTACCGAGAAAGACCTCTGTAGAAACTGGATCTGCCTGCAAGATACGTTACTGCGGAGAACACCATCGGCTTTGAAAGGTAGAGGAGGGAGAGGAACAGTTGCCGACATTACCACCAGTTACAACGATGCAATGATTTAGCGTACTTTGTGAGATGTGGCATCGAAGGGTTTGTATACATTATGGAACTGAAAGGCCAGACAATAACCAGAATGATGTATGAAGGAAACAACCCTCCTCTATGAATACTGATAAATCTTGTTTGGTTATGGTTTTAATTGTTAGATATAACGTTATTGTTTCAAATCTACCATACGCTGGACTGTGGCGGTGTTGCCAGGTGGCGTTGACATATGGAGTCCTCAGGGTGGATGGAGTGCCGGGTGTAGAGGATAGACGATTGTGGCCACTCAGTGATGGTTGTCCCACCACCGTACTATCGTGGTAGTAAGGGTATCCCAACACCAAACTATCGTGGTAGTAAAGTTGTCCCACTACCGCGAATGCTGATATTTCCTGTTTCCACACTGTCATCGTTGATTATAAACTATAAGGTCGTTGGCTCTTATGTGCCATCTGCTGAAGTATCTGTTAGCCTACAGTGGTGGCTGCAAGGAAAAGTGAGGTAAGGGGGGGGGGGGGGGATGGTTGTGGGGTGAATGGATGGGGGTTCCCTTCGACGGTGTCGTGGGGTGGGAGGGAGGATGCACCAACGTATGGGGCCAACATACCCCACCACACAATCATGTTACTGAGCAATGATGCATCAACTGTGTATGATGACATTTCCGAACTGCTGTAATTCAGATTAATAAATGTAATGGCATTGTCTCCTGTCTGTTGTGCTATGTGGTCGAAATCCATTCTCTCTCGACATCAATCTCGGCTCCAACCTGTTGGATGGAGTTTATATATAATACAGTTGTAGTCGGCGCTCATATAACTCCGCTAGAGTGCTCCATAGTTCTATAAGCATGATATACGGCGTCTTTACTTCACATTTAGATCATAACTATATGGCACACACAGTACAGTGTATTATTCAATACTTGGTTATTCAATAATACATTCAGCCACCTCCTCCTCCCCCCTCAATCACTGTCTGTAGGTGGGGCCAGACGCGGAGCAGTTCCCACTGAACCTTAGTGTGTGTGGACCACCAACTGGTCCTGTGGTGATTGGTTGTTTCTAAAATCTCATGTTACCTGTGATTGGCTGCCTTTATGCTCACAGCAAAAAACTATCGATCGAACCTCATCGTCACACTTGTAATGTCTGGCATGTCCATTACCTTGGCTGAATGAGATAGCTGAGACTTTCATACATGAATTATTGTCAGTTGGGGAGGAGACTGGTTAACACCACCTGAGTGACAGAGTCCAGACCACCGTGGTCTGTGGTGGTGGTGGTGGTGTGAGGTAGGGAGATGAGGCTAGGGTAGGGAGACGCGTCCCGGGTTGTAAGGGCCTCCTCCTGCAACAACAGGCGTGATGCTGAGGATATCCAAACACAGTTACGCTCACAATTGACATCTCATGCGGGAATACATCGTAAATACCATGGCCACGGTGTTTTAGCTTTGAGATATAGAATTCACATGGTAGCCTGTTCTGCACTAGCCGACAGACCACTCACTAGCCAGTACATCGGCACGCGTGGGAAACCTTCCACACTCTCTGGACGTTGTTGAAGGTGGTCGTACCAACCTGACGCTGATGTTCCTCTGATTTACTTCGTAAGTATTTAGATGATGTCATAAAAATCAGCAATACGGGAGGGAGTCGGTAGAGGCTATGCTGAGCCTAACATTAGGTCTACTGCACCTTATTGTATCAATCTGTAAAATATATGTAAATGAGCGTAGCTCGACAACCCAGTAAATAAAACATCTTGTGATATCATGTGTCGAGGTGCAGTCTGTGATCAACGAGGTATCACTGAGCGAGTGTGTGATGTCAAGTCGTATCGACAACATGAAATGACACACAAAAGTGAAATTAAATCCAGACTACATAACTCAACCTACCACCGTCGCGTCAGTTTATAAACACAGGGGCTGCACCTCTGCACTAGCTGGCCTACATTAACCACACACACACTGTCGTTGTCAAGACTTCGTCAGTGGTTGTTGTCAAGACGTCGTTCCGGATCGTAGTCAAGACTTCGTCAGGAGTCGTTATCAAGACTTCGTCAGGAGTTGTTATCAAGACTTCGTCAGGAGTCATTATCAAGACTTCGTCAGGAGTTGATGTCATCTTTATTTTATAACGATCTGATCCTTGATACCACAATTTTGAAAGGAAGTATTTTTCGCAGATGCATTGCCTGACAATGATGATATATATATATATATATATATATATAGCACCAGGAACTGTGGTCCCTGGAGCAGTGCTGACAGATGTGGAGGTGGAGGGACGCCTCTGCTGGTCTGGAGTGGAGTCAGCGGACCTCATGCCATCTGTAACTGTAATGCACCGGGACGAAGGAGAAAACAACAAAATCTCGAAATGCGAAACTGTTCCTCTGTTATCACTATAGAGACATTGAATTCGTAATTTCTTCTGACGTAAGCATGAAAATGTTAATTACACATGCATGCAACGGTGCAACTACAGGTCTATAATCACAGGCCATCATCAACAGCCTGAGAATGATGAATCACTTAGAAAAAACATGACAGACTTACTGAAGTGTGAGGAAAAATTGTCTAATCATGACATGATACACATTTAGCTTCACTTCCTGAAAAATGCGTAGAAGAGTAGGTCATGCTAGTCTCTCTTGACCATAGTGGATCGACCTTGTGTTGGTGGACCGTAGTGGATCGACCTTGTGTTCGTCTTCAGTCTTCCTAAGGTACTGGCACATCTGTCCTGCTCCTTACAGGTCGCTGCTGGGAGAGCACTATATGCCAGTGTGAGAATCGTGTGTGGTTGTTTTGGCAAGGTCAGTTGACAGCCTTTTCCATAACAGCAGCTGGGATGGCGGGTCTCTTTTTCCGGCAAGGATGTTTTCATATCAGAGGTGCAGAAGGTACCACTTAGTGCTCATGATTATATCCTGTAGGTCTACATTATACTATTTCTTGCCGTACCAAGTAATGGTCATGATGCTGTTGCCAACAGGTATAAGGAACCATTGACATCGAGGACCAATGACATGGAATGCTTTAAGGGGTCGTAAAAATGTTTTACGTGTGTACCATCACGTAAATACGTTCCTGACCGTGACGCCTTCATGGGTCGCCGAAGGTCGAGAGCATAGGTTCGAATCCTGGTTACGGAAGTCGGTCCAAAGTCAGCACCAGATGTTCAGACACCCCTTGGGGTATCTGGCTCAGGCTAGGATATATATCCTTTCCTATATATATATATATATATATATATATACATATATATATTCGCCATTTCCTGCGTTAGCGAGGTAGCGTCATGAACAGACGACTGTGCCTAAGAGGAAAATGACCCTCACTTGGCCCTCTTCTCTGCTCTTCCTTTGGAAAAGAATAACAGGAGAGTTAGATTTCAACCCCCCTCCCACCTCCCACCTCTTTTAGTCGCCTTTTACGACACGCATATGAATACGTGGGACGTATCCTTTCTCCCCTTTCCTACAATAAGGTCTCCTTCAACGATCAGACTGCAGAGAAGTAAACTGAAAATGAAATGTTAACTCATTCCACAAATGATCATTCAACATTATGTTAAATGAATGATACTACTAATAAAAAAAAATCAGAGAAAAGACACTAATGAGCTGATTTCCTTGAAAGTCAGATTGATCAAGTAGTAAGTAAGTAAACATTTAGAGTGTAGCGCTACACAATATTTTCCAACGGATTACATGAAGGATCAGTATAACCTCACTCACGCACGAAACTGTAGGGACTGGTAGGCGCTGGGAAACAGGCCTGTTATGATACCATATCCTTTAACCTGACCTGTGCTGTGAGTGTTGACCTGACCTGTGCTGTGAGTGTTGACCTGACCTGTGGTGTGAGTGTTGGTCCTTATGAGGAAGACACTCCTCCAGTGTGTGCTGACTTGAAGCACCCACGATAACGCCATATGAAAGGGGTCAGCGTCTCAGCGGCTTATGTACTAAGGGATGTGTGACCCCCAAGCAATATGCCAGTTAACGTCAACAATGCAACAACTATCTATGAGATTTCCTGACTTACCTGACATCAAAGATATCCATCCACCTTCGGTGCTTCAGGTCATGTTGGCTTTATCTTGCTGAGGATCGCCGAGTTGTGTGTGGTAGACTGTTGAACTGGAGGCAGTAATAAGTAGTAGCGCAATATTGGTTCCTGATGCGCTGGTGATATGGTAGGGGCATTGATGATGTAAGTAGCAGTAGTAACGGTTGTCTTGTGCTTAGGTTGATGTGGGAATAGCTATATTGACTTTGATCCTTAAGGTAAACATGTTGTGGGACACAATGATGATGTGGGAGGGCCAACATTTCCGAACTATGCAGCCTATTGCTGCTAACCCTTCCATAGTAATCTACCCATTGCTACCAACACTCCTGTGTTCTCTGAACCCTTTCGAATTGTGTACAGTTCACTGTTGCCAACACTTCCGCATTCTTCAGCCCATAGCTGCTTGCTAACTCTTGCAAACTACACAGCCAACTACTTTCGATCTTTTCAAGTTGTCTGCGTAAACTTTTAAATCCTATCACAAGGCAACCGTTCTTAACTCTATAGTACTGTTTTTCTTTTCAAAACACATCTGAAGTTTCATGGTAATGAGAGTTAGAGAAAATGGACAAGGCTCACAAGCCAATCACAAAGAAGCATCAGAATGTCGTTTAACCAATCAGAACAAAGCATTACCACGCCACTCGGTCAAATACAGTTCATATCTTCCCTTTCCTCTTCACTTCTTCCCATGATTTGCTCACATTAATCAGTTTCAAAGTGCTGTCCCATGTTCATAGTTTTTAATCATTAATTGTTGGGTAGAATCAACTAAGGTATTCCTCAAGGCAGTTGAAAAATAACCAGGATATCTGAAACTGGCCCTGGCAGGTGGGAATTCCTGACAGACTTGAGTTCCTTTCATTTTATAATGCCATACTAATGACCGAACGTGTTCATTGTTTACTAGGATGATGAAAACATAAATACAAACATTCAAATTGGTGCAATATGTGACGTGGGATGAGCCCGGCCGCCAGACCTGACGGTGTATCATCGTTGAGGACGATGATACAGCCCTTAAGCATGACAGTATGATCCTTAAGCACGACAGTACGACCCTTCGATATGATAGCAACCATCTAGGTCGTGTGGTGGTGCTCACTAGCTGCACCGATGTGTTCAAGAGGTTAAACCAGCTTCGACATCTGTTGGCAGAGGCACCAACATGCCTGAGGCAGCCACACTGGCTCTCTCTCACCCATCCATTGATATATCTTGTGATGTTAGAACGGAGGGGAATGAAACATCTGAATTATTTATAAATGCTATTCAAAGAGAAACCTAAATATAATCCTTGCTTTCATTCATGCCGAAGCAACAGGCTAAGGTCAAGGTGTACACCAATTCTGAATTTACAGTGCAAACCAACGAAAAGGATTATAAATGTTAGAAGCGAATTCACCTCTCCACAAATACATAAGGTAAGGGTAGTCAAGGTACAGAAGCGCCACACGACCAACAAACAGCTTGACAAGATAACCTGATGTTGTTCCGACGTTCTCATCTCGCTCTGAAGGTCAATGTTCTTGTTCATCTTTAAATGCCAATGAGAAGCTGTAAATATGTCTGGATTAAATCCCCTTTTCTTGGAGGAAGAGGAGGAGGAGGAGGAGGAGGAGGAGAGTATTGCCACTCCATATACAGCTGAAGGTTAGTAAGGTATTGTTAGTATAAGACCAAATGTTATGAGAACCAGGTGAGCGGATGTAGAACTCTAGCTCCGGTGACGACAACTGCCAGCAGACACACCCTAGCCTAGGTGAGTGACACCTACACCATCTCCATTTTCTTTTGCACGAGTTTCATCTCCTTGTTCCTGCAGATCCTGGTGCCGCCGGTGTTCATGCAGTCCATGTACGTCCTGAAGGCCAGCACGCCCCTCAGCGGCGGCTCCATGGGCTTCTTCATGGGCAGGCCGGGGAAAGTGAAGGGGCGATTCTGACACTCTAAGGACAATTCGAGCAATTGCTCCTTGAGCACAGGGTCCGTTATCTTGGCGTCCAGCCACATGTTCACCGTGTCGTAGTTCATCTCATTATCCTCCGTCATCTGGAGGTAAAGTGCGACGGTTAGATGGAAGAGGAAAGTCTAAAACGGATTTAGAAATCCACTGATGTAAAGGAGAAAAGTAGTGTAAACTCATTGTACGTGGTAGTAAGACGCTGCTATATAGCTATATGTCCTTTGAGCATGAAGTTACGACCCTTGGGTATAATGACGTGCCATTTGACCTGACTGGGAAGGGTCACGTCTTCATATCCCAGGGTCATACCGTCTTACCCAAGAGGAGTAGTAGTTAGGAGACTGACTTACTCTATCTGTCGGTTGACAGTGGTTGTCTTTGATCAATTTAATCATACGTTGCATACCTAATGTTATGACCTGTTCACCGAATGTTATGATCTGTTTACCTAACGTTATGACCTGTTTACCTAATGTTATGACCTGTTTACCTAATGTTATGACCTGTTTACCTAATGATATCTGCTTACCTAATGTTATGACCTGTTTACTATATGTTATGACCTGTTTACCTAATGTTATGACCTGTTTACCTAATGTTATGACCTATTTACCTAATGTTATGACCTGTTTACCTAATGTCATGATCTGTTTACCTAATGTTATGATCTGTTTACTTAATGTTATGACCTGTTTACCTACTGTTATGATATGTTTACTTGATGTTATGACCTGTTTACCTACTGTAATGATATGTTTACTTAATGTTATGACCTGTTTACTTGCATCTTGTCTGAGACTCACCAGGTTCAAGCCTCGGAGGTTGCACGCCAGAAGCCGCTCACTTGGTGTTGAGGGCATCTTGAGGATGTTCTGAAACATACAAGCATTCCTTTGAGGTCAGCCATCATAAAGGGCAAGAACCTATATATGACGAGCCACTCGTATTAACACGGCGGGTGACGGTTCTACAGTTCTTGGTCTTCCAACTTACCAACTCAGAACGAAACATCTCAAAATAAACACTATATGTTGACGTGACGTATTGCGCATAGCAGTGCCTAACCAGTTACTGGATCCAACATAACTTCATGAATTCGTAACTCTGATGTACATATCTGATAACTTGATCCCCTCCAAGAGAGAGAGAGAGAGAGAGAGAGAGAGAGAGAGAGAGAGAGAGAGACGGTTGGAGTACAGAGAGAAAACGTAAGGTAGTTGGTTGATATGGTGGTCAGGAAAGCGTCACCGATGAAGGTCAGCTGAGGTGGTCTGGTCAGGTGGACCCTGTGGTTGAAGACATTGGGTCAAGACAGATGGCGCAGCAGACGCTCTGGGGTCGTAAAGAAGTTAAGATGAAAGAGGACGTAATCTCTTATACCATGACCCATAAGTTGTACCGTTAAATACGTTGACATTATAATGTACATTTGTAAGTGTATGTGTGTGTGTATATGAGTACATTTTAACATCCACCTCATGCTGATGAGGTGACATACACCATATATACACACCTCACCGCTGTCATACACCTCAAAGGTGGTTCATTTCCTCCCTATTAGGTTAAGTTAGACTAGGTTAGATTAGGTCAGGTTAGGCTAGGTTAAATTAGGTCAGGTTAGGCTAGGTTAGGTTAGGTCAGGTTAGGCTAGGTTAGATTAGGTCAGGTTAGGTTAGGTTCGGTTAGGCTAAGGTAGGTTAGATAAGGTACTCACCCTTTTTTTCCTAGTTCCTTGTTCCTCTGGCCAGCCAAAGGTGTTTTTCTGAAATCAAATAAAGAACAGATTACCCTACACGCAAGATTAGGGTCATTAAAATCGTAGTGTTATCTGAAAATTCGAGATTGTAGTGAACACGTTCTTCACCCTCAGATAATTCTGTTTGGCTACATCCAGTATGATAGTTTTCTCATTCCCAGCAAATGACCAGTTCATGAACTTCCAAAACCATGAGTACATGTCTAGGTCCAGGATACTCTGATGTTCAGCAACAGAGGAGCTGAGATATGAACCATGTTCACCACTGGGATGTGAACTGTCTCCTGACAACGTCCATACATGAACCAGATGATGGCCAACATGTAATGATGAGAGCCATCATGTGATGATCATGATGGCTACCAGATGATGATGATGACCACTAGATGATGATGATGACCACTAGATGATGATGACCACTAGGTGTTGATGACCACTAGGTGATGATGACCACTAGATGATGATGGCCACTAGGTGATGATGATGACCACTAGATGATGATGACCACTAGGTGTTGATGACCACTAGGTGATGATGACCACTAGGTGATGATGACCACTAGATGGTGATGACCACTAGATGATGATGACCACTAGATGGTGATGACCACTAGATGATGATGACCACTAGATGATGATGGCCACTAGATGATGATGGCCACTAGATGATGATGACCACTAGATGATGATGGCCACTAGATGATAACGATGATGGCCACTAACTCACCCATTCCTCCATCCAGCAACTACGTCCAACCTTGAGGCCAGTCCTCTCCATCTCCATGGCGACGTCCTCGCCGAAGCAGTTCTTGGTAATCTGGGGAAGAAAAGCTTCACAACATCAGACAGTGACCCAGATGATGCCACGCGGTGTAACGCAGTCAAGAGAGACGTGAAAAGGACTTATCAAACAAGCCAAGAAACACGACAAAGTGAGCATTGCAAGAGATAGTAATAGAGATCCTAAAAGATTTTCTATATCTATAATAAGAGAACATATAACGTGTGGGAAAGCACCCTTGGTGAATGAAAATGGGAGCCAATTGTGAATAATAAAAGCATAGCAACAAAACTGAACTATTTTTTTTTTCTCTCTTTTTACACTAAAGCAACGACACGAATTTTGAGACAATGATGAAATAACATTCACACGATACCAAAATTTACCCTAATAGAAGATCAATGAAAGTCCAAGTCCTGATTGTTTCTATCCATGAGGAATTGAAAACGTCAAAAAAAAAAAAAAAATAAAAATGCCAGATTGTTAACCTAGATTTTCAGTAAGTCTCTCCAGGATGGAATAGTCCCGCAGGACTGGAGATTGCCAGACGTCATTCTTATATTCAAACAGGGAAGCCTCGAATTGCCTGGGAATTTACCGTCCTATCAGCCTCACATCAGGTCTATGTAAACTTCTGGAGTTCGATCATTTGAGATAAGATCACAGTCCACCTGACCAATAATACACAGCATGATTTTAGGAGGCACAGAACATGCCTTACAAATTCCCTCGAATCTTTACCTCAGATTATTCCATAACCTCGACAAGACAGAAGCAATAGATACTTTATTTCTGGACTTCCGGAATGCATTCGACAAAGTCCCCCACGTTGAATGGATGCATAAAGTCCGGGTCTGGGGGATTACTGGTGGCATAGGGAATTGGGTAAGATTGGTGACGTGATAGGAAGGTAGAATGTCGTATTGAATCTGATTCATCCCCCGTGGTCACCCGTTACTAGTGGAGTCCCCCAGGGATCCGTACTTGGGCCTATACTTTTCATCATCTGTATTAACGATAATGACGTATGGCTAAGTATCTTAAGTGTCCAAATTAGCGGATGACGCAAAGATCGGCAATGCCATATTGACTGAAGAACATATGTTAAGATTACAAGAGGATATAGATGCCATTTGACGTCAACAAACGTCAGCTGTTGCAAAATTCGATTATGAACAGATGGATCGCAAGATAAATGACACCCCTCGCGTGAGGGATCTAGGAGTCACTGCCTCCAGTAACTTCAAGTTCTCACAGCATTGCAATGAAGCTGCCATGACAGAAAGTAGGACGTAAGGAATTATCAACAGAAACTTTACGCACAGGAGCAAGGGTGTGATATTGCCACTATACCTAAGTATAGTCAGATCCTAACCTCATATATATGCTGTGGGGATAATCAGTAGTCTGATTGATAGATAGATAGCTAGACAGATAGATAGATAGATGAATAGATAGATAGATAAATAGATAGATAGATGGATAGATAGGGA
>JAUUDZ010429570.1:0-13776 GCA_032361705.1 Panulirus versicolor
TATACCTCTGTCATTTAAACACCTTTTTATATGTATTATCCCTGGGTATAGGGGAGAAAGAATACTTCCCACGTATTCCTTGTGGGTCATAGAAGGTGACTAAAAGGGGAGGGAGCAGGGGGCTAGAAATCCTCCCCTCCCTTTTATTAATTTTCCAAAAGAAGTAACAGAGAAGGGGACCAAGTGAAGATACTCCCTCTAAGACACAGTCCTCTGCTCTTAACTCCTCCTCGCTGATGCGGGAAATGGCGAATATATATAAAAAAGATATACAAAAATATATATATTTGGGAGCGTTGAAGATTGTGTGGAAGGCACGAATGTTATCTCAAAAAGCACAAATGGGTATGTTTGAAGGAATAGTGGTTCCAACAATGTTATATGGTGGCGAGGCCTGGGCTATACTCAGGGTTGTACGGAGGAGGGTGGATGTATTGGAAATGAAATGTTTGAGGACATTATGTGGTGTGAGGTGGTTTGATCAAGTAAGTAATGAAAGGGTCACAGAGATGTGTGGAAATAAAAAGTGTGTGGTTGAGAGAGCAGAAGAGGGTGTGTTGAAATGGTTTGGATGTATGGAGAGAATGAGTGAGGAAAGATTGACAAAGAGGATATATGTGTCAGATGTGGAGGGAACAAGGGGAAGTAGGAGACCAAATTGGAGGTGGAAGGATGGAGTGAAAAAGATTTTGAGCGATTGGGACCTGAACATACAGGAAGGTGAGAAGCGTGCAAGGAATAGAGTGAATTGGAACGATGTTGTATACTGGGGTCAACGTGCTGTCAATGGACTGAACCAGGGCATGTAAAACATCTAGGGGAAACCATGGAAAGGTCTGTGGGGCCTGGATGTGATAGGGAGCTGTGGTTTCAGTGTATTACACATGACAGCTAAAGACTGAGTGTGAACGAATGCGGCCCTCTTTGTCTGTTTTTCCTGGCGCTACCTCGCTGAAGCAGGGGATAGCGATGCTTTTTCCTGTGAGGCGGGGTAGCAACAGGAATGGATGAAGGCAAGCAAGTATGAATATGTACATGTGTATGTATGTGGTGTCTGCATATGTGTATGTATATGCATGTATATGTTGATATGTATATGTATGTATATGTGCATATGTGGGCGTTTATGTATATATATATGTGGATAAGAGTGGATGGGCCATTCTTCATCTGTTTCCTGGTGCTACCTCGCTGATGCGGGAAATATTGATGATGTATAATGATATAATAATAATGATAATATATATTTATTTATTCATTTCATACTTGATTGCCGTTTCCTGCATTAGCACAATAGATCCAGGAAACAGACAGAGAAAGATACATCCAGTCACTTAGAGAGACACACACACACACACACACACACACACACACACATATATATATATATATATATATATATATATGCACATTTGCATACATATAAATATACATACATACACATTTACATATTCATACTTACATTCATCCATTCCTGACACCACCCTGCCCCATGGGAGACAGCACAAATGTATGAATGAAAAGAAAAAAGATAATATTTACATTCTTTTCTTTTTCCTCTCACATGATCGCCTCCCCCTGCGTCAAGAGGAAAACAGGAAACAGATGAAGAAAGGCCACATCCATTCACATCCACACACGAGCTGTCATATCTACTGCGCTGAAATCACAACCATCCACATACAGGCCCCACAAACCCCTCCATGGTAAATCCCAGAAGCCTCATATGTCCAGTCCATTGATGGCACATCGACCCCAGCACACCACACCTTTCCAACTTGCTTCATTCTTCACATGCATTTAATGGTGTTCCTGGGTTCTGCCTGAAAGTGGCAACACTGGGTGAGAAGCCATTCTTGACAAGCTGTGTCGTCATCTGCCTATGGAAAGGAGTACATCCTCATTAAAGACATTTCCATCCCAAGGGAGTTCATTGTACCACATTCCCACATGGAATGTGACCATAAAACTGCAGGAGCCTGACAAAATGGATGGAGGTGTTATGCAACTCACTAACTCTATATGTTCTGCAGAGTCATCATGTAGGCTGTGCAGTAATATAGATAGTTGTAGGGGTATTAAAGAGAAATTTTTTTTCACCGAATCAAATTTGTATATATATTACCCCATGTAGTATTACTATTTTACTTGACGTCAAGGTGGCATTGTGATATAATTATTCATTGTTTCATATATATATACCAGTAGTTGTGTGACAGTTTTATATGTTCCATGTTTTGCACATATCTTTTATCTCATTGAGACGTTATAGTTTAAAATTCACACATGATGTATAATGTAACCTGTTTCCGTACTCTATCATGATATATGGTTTTGGGGGAGCGTTTTCTTTTTGTCTCATACATGTTCATTGGTATCTTGCTGTATTATTTCATTAATTTTGCAAATCATATATTTTGGGAAATGCTTTTATTTAGTGATTTTTTCTTAAAGCATTTGTTGTATAATTTCCTTTCTATTAACTGGAATTGTTGTACTTTGTCTTTTTCTCAGTGGTTTCAGTTTAGAAGAATGTGGACAGTTGGAGAGATGATTTAGCCTATATATGTGGTTCTCAGACTTTATGTTAGCAGTAAATTCATTCTCTGAGGTTGGTCTCGGGAGTAGGGTGTCAGCATATGAATGGTTTTCATGACATGCGCCATGTGTTAATGGATGGATTGTTGTATAGCTGAACTCATGGACTTGTAGTTCATGGTGTCTCTATACAGCATATACAGCTGATTATTAAGTTAGGGTCATTTTATTTAATGTGCAGAGGCATCTGTTTTTCCTGTCTGTTGTGAGCCATTAGAAATTCACTATTACATATGTATAACTGAGAAACATTAGGTTGAAATCAGCATGTTACTATTGCCAAGATTTGTTATTTAATTACTATGCAGAAAAACTCGTGATGGGACCATTTAGGTGAGCAGGATGGTTGAGTGCCTCTCTTTCAAATTCACATGTTATCAGTAGATGAATATGTATTAACTGTTTATTGTGTTGTTGGAGTAAGATTAACCATCTAATCTATGCCTTGAAAGAAGCAGTGGTTTTGAGTTTGAGTTTAGTATTTAATATTTTCATGTTGAGCATGTGGAATGTGAGATTTTTGATCCCCTACCACTCCTGAAATCACATTGTTCCTCTCAATCTAATGCTCTGTACATGCCTTCACCCTCTCAGTCATTACTATTCCATACAGCTTACCATGCACTGTACACTCAACAAATTTATATCTCATTAGTTTGAACACTCACCTTTGTTTGCCTTACCTTCATACAGTGGCACTATACATGCATTTTGCCAATCCTCAGGCACCTCACCACAATCTGTACATACATTGAAAATCATAACCAACCAATCAACAATAGAGTCACCCACATTCTTAAGACATTCAGTGCAATATCATCCGCTCCAGCTGCCTTGGCACATTTCATCTGACGCGTCTTGCCCCACCCCTTCTTTCTTCACCAAACCACTCTCTGCGACTCTTACTTCACTTACCACCTTGAACCAAACACCTGCTATCCTATCATCTAATGCATTCAATAGTCCTTTCAAAATACTCATTCCATCATACTTCATCACTACCTATTATTATTTCCCCATTTGTCCCCTAAATGATGTCTCCATTTGGTCTTATCATTCTCGCACACTATTAACCTCTTTCCAAAACATCTTATTCTCCCTGCAGTTTATTGATAATCACTCACCCCAACTTTCATTTGCCCCCTTTTTCAACCGTTGCACCTTCCTTTGCTCTCTTGCTGCTTGCTTTCTTACATATCTTTTATGTCCTGTTTTGTACAGAATGGGGGAGAATTTTCCCTTCGACATCAGCTCCATGGAGTAGGAGCAAGGCTCAGGCGAACACATATATCACCTTGCCCCTCTGCCTCACGCATATATCATCATGTTATTACGTACGTTCGTATGTTTCAGAAATGCATGAACACAAAGACAAAATGTTTGATTTTTACACTGTTATGTTCATAGTGAGATGGTAGAAGATGCGTCGTATGTTATGACAGGAAAATGAATAATGCAGATTATACTCGATTCATCGTTCAGTCGTGTTACTAAACAGTGAAGACAATGTAAAGATAAAGAACATGACGAACATGAACGTATTGATCACGACGTACGTCACAATAATGATCAGAATAGATGCGTGACAGCGGATGTTATCTCGGCTGAAGTGGAGTCTTGCGTCCCATTTTCTTCTAAATCTTTATAGTTCATCCCCCCAACCTCCCACTCCTCAGTCATGGAGTGATCGCTCCTGCTGCGGTGCGTGTCCTATCTGGGACAGGGCGCAGCGGCCCGTGTGAAACTCTTCCTTTCCTCCCCCCGACTTTTGGCTCGAACTAAATACCAGCTGGCAGAGTCAGGCAACACCTCCGTAACAAAGAAGTGTGTGCTGATTTGACTTATATTTTATCACACATGACTTCCTTTTAGTCCTTATCCAGAAGCCTCTCCAACAGCTTGTCTGAACTCAGCCATTCCTCCTCGCTGATCAGTCTGTGGCTAACTCTCCCACACCTGATCAAGCCGATCGTATCGTTACCATTTCTCCTCCAATTCCACTTGGGGGGATTCCGTTTTTAGTCCACTTATTCCCACTAACACTGAACGTACAGCTTCTGTATTTCCCTCGTCCAGTATCGTCTATGTACTCTACCAGTCTACAAGTAAGCGAGGCTTATGATCCGGATGGCATGATCATTTCTGGCCCTTAGAAGGTTACGCCTCCGAACTAAGAACGATCCTTGTTCACCAGCCTCTCTCAAGCTGCCCAACACCCAGGGTTGTCCTTCCTCTTGCAAGCATTCCTCTGTGCAGCCCATCCATCCCTCTTGGCATGTATGATGGTAGTGGAGGTCAGAGGGCTTTTGTGCGTGTATGTAACACATGATGAACGTGGGAAGGAGAATCGTCCGAGGACGGTAGGGCGCGTTGAGCGGCTTGTAAAAATGAGGGACGCATGTTAAGGGTCTTGAGGGATGTCTTACAACGTGGCTTGATCGACGGAGATTAGTTATGGCCATCGAAGAGCACGTGATAGAGCATAAGGAGGTGTATCCCAAGCTTTTAGTGAATAAAGGAAGGATCATCTCCAACGAAGAAAGTTTATATGGCTTTTGGGAAGCGCTCTGAGACGTAGCAGTGGCTAAGAGACGAGGCGAATCTGTAGGGGTTAGATTACGCCAGCCGCTGGGGACGTGGGAGAAGAACTTTAAATGACACCCTCCGCCCCCTCCTCCTCCTCCTTCTGGTCTTCCCTGGGGACAAGTCTTCGCCACATAGAGTCGTGGATGCCGCTGCAGCTCCCACGGGATATCCTCAGTGAGGAACAATCTAAATTCCCAGCCTGATATCACATTCCCAGGGGATCATGTCGTCATGGACGCAACGCCCTTTGTGTAGTCTGTCACGCCCACATGACCCTCGCCAGATGCACTTCGGCATGCAGTAGCGAGCAGGGCCGCACGCACGCGCCTTCCGTAATTATATTCGAGAAAAATATTGTCACTGAAGCCAAATATCGTGGACAGAAAATCCTTCCCGTTCAAACACTGGATCTTTTATCAAGGATATATTCATAACTCATTTTTATTCTTCCTTGTTCTGGTAACAATGAGGGGAAAATATCGGACTTGAAACTCGATATTGCGTCCCTGAGGTTGAAGAATAACGTAGCCTTCTCACACCGAGACGTAAATTCGAAACTCACGGGTCTTCTTTGGCGATTCTGAGTCCTAACGGAAGCATGAGATGATCAGGTGACCGAGTATCATGCCTCACCGCCGGCCATACGTCAGCCCAGTGTTCACATTACACGAGGAGGAGATGATGGTCGTGTGGTCTCGTCAAGATGACAACGCACCAAGACTCGACCGGGTTCTCCTGGTGGAGACGTCCTTGGTGGAGTTCGTGCAGTCCTCGCTGCTTCACCCACCTGTAGCGGTAATGCCTTGAGAAAAGTTTCCACGGGAGGAAAAAATAAGAGATTCTCTTTTAAGACCAGCGTGGTGATGTGGCGGTCTCCTGCTGTGGAACCAGCTTAACCACCGCTTGTCTCTGTGGTGGTGTGGTGTCTCCAGTTTCCTGACCCAGTACCACCAGTCCCTGTGGTGATGATGTGAGCTTGGCGACAGTGTGGTTTGTAAGTGGTGCGACCACGAACATAATGTAAGCAACTTGGTTGTCGTCTTGTTGCCAGTAAAGTCATCCCAAGACTTACAAGGGTTAAGTCGCACTGTCCTTCAGTACGTAGACCATGAGGGCATCTCTCGTCTCCACAAGATCCTTTGTGGCGAATGTAATCCACTGCTTCAACGATGCTGGAGGCCCTGACGAATGCTGGAGGCATTGACGAATGCTGGAGGCTCTGACGGATGACCTGTGATTTGTCTTCCCGAAGGTCGTCCACTACTACTGGAAATATGTGTGTGATCCAGTGGAATTGTGCACGTGTCCTGGGGTGGCTGTTATGAATCTAGAAATCATCTTGTTCGAAAACACAGCTTCTGAAATACATGCAGGCCAGTTACGGACGGGAGGTGCTGGAAAGGAAGAAGGAGGGAGAGTGTCCCGACCTCCATGACGTATATGATCATGCTGCTGCTGGGTATGCTGCCAGTGATGCTGATCTTCCTCTTGATGGTGACCATTTCTCATGACGATGCTGTTGCCTGCTGCTCGTAAGGTGACTTATCGTTACTGTTTGCTGTTCCTGTTGCCGAGTCTCCTGATCTTTACTGCTCCTGTTTATTGTTTCTTCTGTTGTTTACTGCTCTTGTGGCTGCTTTGCGCTGCCGTTGCTGCAACTCACTCTGCTGTTTCTCCTGAGAATGCTGATGCATCTGCTCAAAATATGTTGTTGTTATTTCTCGCATAGCTCCTGCTTATATTGCTGTTCTCGTTACTGTTTCTGTTGCTTCGAACACTTCTGCTTCTCACTGTGCAGCTGTTGCTCTGCTTATAATGGAGCAGCTTCCCAGAGCGCTGCTGTTTCTGCTGCTCATGAGATTGCTATCGTGCGTCAGAGTATTGCAGGGACTCAAGATGTTTTTGTTGTATATCTTTTGCTACAACGTCTGTGTTGCTGTTGATGCTGCTATGCTGTTGCTGGATGCTGTATTATCATTGTTGCTGCTGCTGCTGTTGATGTTCTTGACACTGCTGCTGTTCTTGCTCCTTCCGTTGCTGCCGTTGTTCTAAATGCTACTACTTCTGTTTGAAATGCCCTTACTTCTGTTGTTTATGATTATAATGCTGCTGCTGTGGTCATGATGCTGCCGATGTAATACATTTATAGATGTGTTCCTTCTGTTACCTGTATTGTTCCTGTTAACTGGTACCGTTGGCACTGGTATGGTTTAACACTGGTACTGTTGACACTGTTACTGTTGGCACTGCATCTAATAATGTCAGTGTTACTGTTGCTCTTCCTTACCGTTTACTACTACTGATGGCGTTACCGCTTACCTGCTGGTACCGTTACCGCTTACCTGCTGATACCGCCGCTACTGCTACTGGACTAGCTGCTGTTCACGCTTCATGAGGACGAGGTCAGACTGGAGCGCCCTGAAGGAGTCTCTCCGGGAGACCACCAGCGCTGTTAACTCCAGTCGCAGTACAGACCCACCCGTTTGGAGGTATTGGGGGAGGGGGTCCTCCTCCTCCTCCTCCTCCATGCTCCCCCAAGCGTAAAAAGGTCCCCTTTTTTTACCCCCTCTCTCTCTCTCTTTTTCTTTTTCTCTCATCCTCGAGACGAAGGGATGATGGACGACTCGAACAGTCTGGTTCATGTCACCAGGGACGTCCTCGCTGTGTTGCCACACGGAAATCAGAGTCGGTCTCGGTCACCTTCGCTGGTGTTGCCTATGGTTCCACTCCAGTGGCAGGTGGGACTGCAGCAGCTTCCTGATATAAGGGATGGTTGTTCCTGACGGAGGGAGGGTGGTGGCGTGGGTCTGTACTGCCGCTGGCTCCAGGTCGGGGCCGATTTAAAGTGAGAAGTTGGGAGCAACGTCGAGTGGGGACGTCCTGTGAAGAGCCAGGAGAACCGAGCAAGAAACTGGAGAAGTGACAGACAAGATACTGATAAAAGTTAAACTAAAGACTGTTATCTAGATAGAAGGGAAGGTTCAGCCAATATTTCAGAAATCATGTGATGATGAATGAAAGCCGTTAAACTTTTGGCTGGAATCTAAGCCGAGATTTGAAGTAGAGACCAGGAGATGCCAGAGTAAGAGTCTGAACAACGTATGGGGTTAACAAGCCTGTAGTTAACAAGCCTGGTAGTATAGAAGCCTGGTAGTATAAAAGCCTGGTAGTATACAAGCCTGGTAGTATACAAGCCTGGTAGTATGTATGTAACATAGAACACCAGGTAAGGACGCGGGTGTGGGTCATCACCACCAGAGATTGCTGTAGGTAACATTACACGTGGCAGGTGGGGCAGTCATCTCCACACAACCAGGAATCTGGAAAGCATTTTAGTGTTGGTGTGGAAGTCTAGAAAATAAAGGTTGAGTTTAAAGCTGTTTCTCTGTACTGAATTCCATAGCTTCTGTGTATGAGTTTTGCGTCGTGGGTGCCTGTAAATATAATGGGTCGGAACATTACTACAAGTCTTGATGCTCAAGGATGGTGAAGGGCAGCGAAGCAGAGCTGGAAGACATAAAAAGGGGACGTGGATGTGGGTGCTGGAAAGGGCAGAGGG
This sequence comes from Panulirus versicolor, assembly GCA_032361705.1. Classification (NCBI taxonomy): domain Eukaryota; kingdom Metazoa; phylum Arthropoda; class Malacostraca; order Decapoda; family Palinuridae; genus Panulirus; species Panulirus versicolor. The sequence goes on from JAUUDZ010429570.1 coordinate 8,744, forward strand.
AAGACTAGACTGGAAGGGAGGGTTAGTACTGGACTGGCAGACTGGTAGCGGGAAGCTTGAGTCGGTGGAGAGGACGATATACTGGACTGAAGTGAGAGGACTTGACTGCTAGAAATTGGAGGACGGACTGGAGCGGTGTGGAGAGTACTGTGCTAACGTCTTGGTTACATACAAGTGGACTGGAAGGGTCTGGAGGACTTCAGCTAAAGAGGTTGGGGCTTCGTCCGTACTAGGATGTTAGAACTAGGTTAGGTAGTAGTGGGAGGACTGGAATGGGACGGTGTGGAAGGAGTGAATTGGGATGAGTCAAATGTATTGGAAGTAAAGAAGTACGATTAGTGGGAGGACAGAAGCACAAGGCTGGATGGAAGTGGACGAAAAAGATGGATGAGTATGAGATAATTGTGCTGAAGACGGTGGATGGACTGTGCCAGAGGCCAGTGGGAGGACTGGATGAAACTGGGTTGAAATACAAGGTACGCTAGGCTGTGAGGCCAAAGAATGGTGGAAATTTCTCATTAGTTTATCGAGTGGGACAAATGAACTTGTGCTGAATGTGTAGGGTAAACATAACTCGAAATATGAGTGAGTTATATGCACTGAAAAAGTGAGACTTTTGCGTAAAACCAAGGTGATGTTTGGCCTGGAAAAAGCATTAGGCTACCTAATTATGCTAAGAGCATCATGAGGATGTAGGCTGCAGAGGGTCGTGTGAAGAGAGGTAGATTGATGAGTCGAGTGTAGAGTATCAAGTCTTGAATATAGGAATGGTAACCAGCAGATTCTCAAGATTGAGAAATGAGAGATGGAACGAATTGAGGGAATGCTGGGTTAGAGGGTAGTGAGAGCAATTAGGTATAGGGTTGGGCGGGTTAAGGGTATAAAGGAAACTATAGTGACTCAAATGAACCACAAGACTGGAAGCAGATGGTACATGTAACGTTCAGAATCAAGTTTCTTCATCACCATCAGTGCTCACATTATACCGCTCCTCAGTTACAACATCACTTTCATTTACTGTAAAATATTACTTCGTGTAATAGTATAACTTCTCCGATGCCCGGACGAGCGAGTCATCGTCCATCAAACCACAGAAAATAAAGAAAATCTAGTGTGTGTGTGTGGCGGGGTCTGCTGCGGTCAGCATAAAGATCAAGGCAATCAGAGGTGCAACACTTTCCCCAACACAGGTGCCCTTATGAGTGTGGCCATTGTACGCTGCCAGACCCGCTAGTGATAGTCCAGGAACATCTCTGACCCACTTACCCTGTCATACCGTAATGTCACGAGTCATTACTTGCCATTAACCGCCAGCATTTGTCATCCATTAACAATAGTGATGTTAATAGTGTGTGTGTGTGTGTGTGTGTGTGTGTGTGTTAATGCAGCAGGTTGTGTTGTGTGCTCCCGGGTCCTCCTTAACTGCCATCAATAATCCCATGATTTTCTTCTTACAGGTTAAAGAGCGCAGCCCCTTCCGACGTGTACCCCCAGCCCCTCCACGTTCCGTCTTCCTCCGCTCGTCCGACGTGCTCTCAGATTCCCTCCACGTCGAATCCTCGTCCCACTACACCCCGTCCTTACCCCTAGACGCCTCGTGGTCATCCCTTCAGACGCCCCCTTTGGTAACCTTCACGTCGTCGGCCCAACCCACTCTGTCGCATCCTCGTCCCTTTCACGTGGTCCCCGTCACGTGGTATGCCCCTCTCTGTAACGTGTGCATATGTCTGCCCTACCACTTGCATCCTCGACTCTCCATCGTCACATCTTTGCCCTTGTGACGCTGCATTCCTGCCTTTTTTACATCGCATTCCATCCCCTCTGACATCGCATTCCATCCCCTCTGACATCGCATTCACGTTTTCATGACATCGCTGCCTCACCCACCTGACATCGCTGCCTCACCCACCTGACATCGCTGCCTCACCCACCTGACATCAGATCCTCGTCAGTCGTGGCTGTCAGTGCCACACAAGCCAGCCACTGCCTCATCCTCCACAGCAACCACTATGTCGTGTGCTCGCCCCGCCGAGCCGCAAGCACTGCACGTGGCAGCCCGCCCCGTGCCCGCTAAGCCAGCACGACTCGTGTGTCCTGAAACCACGCTGATCCGCCCGCGGCGCCCACTCGCCGGCCTCCTCGACTCGCCCAAGATGGGCGTCACGTGTCCAGACCTTCACCCCATCGAGAAGGAAGCGCAGCACACCAGCACTACGCAGGAGGGCCCGACGCCCGCCTCCGATATGCCCTTTGACCTCTCGAAGTCCACCCGGGAGTCGAGTATGGCCTCGGCCTCCCGACCGCTTGACCTCTCAGACTCCGACCAACCGCTTGACCTGAGAGTCGACTTCAAAAAGCGACGAACGGTCGAGGACGAAAATATGAACCTGGTAACAAGCCCAGGTCGGAGTTCCCCACGTGAGGTGCCAGGACTTCGTCTCTCCCTACCACAGGAGTCCGCCGTCCCGCCTCTCTCCTCTCCTTCGTCCTCAGGGCGCTCAGAATCCCCCTCATCCTCGGACCGGATCACCAGACGGGTGCCAGACTGCTCCAGCTTAGCTTATCCTGTGCATCACAGTCTGGCCCCGACGGCACCGTTGCCCTTGCTGTACCCACGACCCTTGCCACCCAGCTCTCTCCTCTACGCCAGCGTCAGCAAGGAAATGCAGTACTCGCCTTTAGGGACGCAGCCGGGGCTAGCGCCTCCCCACTATTCTCTCATACCCTTCCCCGGACGGACTTACCCCTATCCCCTCGTGAGGGGATACCCATCTCTCTCAGGCCCTCACAGGCACCCGGCATTGTACGAAGCCCTTAGTGAACGGCGACCTGCGGAGAGTTCGCTGACGGTAAGTTCGCTGGGGCAGCATCACTCCAAGCCGAGGGAGAGGTACTCCTGCAAATTCTGCGGCAAAGTGTTCCCGCGGTCCGCCAACTTGACGAGACACTTGAGGACTCACACGGGCGAGCAGCCCTACAAATGCAAGTTCTGTGAACGGTCGTTCAGCATCTCGTCGAACCTGCAGCGCCACGTCCGCAACATCCACAACAAGGAGAAGCCCTACAAGTGTCGACTTTGTGAGCGAGCCTTCGGCCAGCAGACCAACCTGGACCGACATATGAAGAAGCACGAGAACGACGGACCGACCATCCTAGACGGCGGACATCGACGTCTGCTTCTCCCCAAACCTTGCCAGGAGAGCTGGAGGAGGCCAGCACCGCCGCCTCTGACGCCCATTACCTCACATCCAGCCCTCAGCCACTCACTCTCCTCCTCCTCCTTCACCCACTCCACCCTCGCCTCACTTCCGGACGCCCGTGCTTCCCCGCATATGCAGTCGCCTCCTCTCGAAAGCAAAGAGGAAGAGGAGGAAGACATCGATGTCGAGAACGAGGACGAGGAGGAGGAAGAGGAGGTGAACGCGTCTAGTGAGGACAGACATGTCTCGTGTGAGGTGACCATAACCCCGGCGCCCATCGAGTCTGAGGCTGCCTCCTCTCCTACAGGAGGGGACAGTATGGTGCAGGTGTGAGGCGCCTGACAAACCTTAATGTTACTGAAAAGACAATTTGAGATGTACGGGCATCCTACAACTGCTACCTTTTACCGTCCACATAGTACAAGTGTAGCGATATCCTGAATGGCACCTTGTTGTAGAGGGGAATCCGCTAACATCACCGTCTGTCGCCATCATGACAGAGGCGTGAATAAAAACCCACACATTCCGAAGTGTCATTGGCAGTATTGGTAAAAGATGCAGAACAGCGAGGCCAAGTAGACCACTCTCCTGGCAGCTAAGTTCTAGATATGACACAAGTGCAATATGGCAGATTATCAGTTTATGGCATTAGACCAAATGTAGATATGTATGTATAAAGGTCACGTTCATGAAGTTACCTTCGCCTTCGTATGGTGCAATTTGCGAAGCAACGTTGCATAACGCGACTGAAAATTCATGCAATTCCCCAAGCGTTGGAAATGGTACGGGGAGACAGATTCTGCAAGTGTGCGTGCTGCCCTGGGGTGTGGTGACGGTGGTGGACGTGTGGTGGTGCTGCTGCTGTGTTTGGAAGCCATTCTGTCTTCGTCAGCTCAGTAAAAGTTCGAGGAGATCGTTTACTCTGCCATTGAAATACTCAGACATGTCTGTAATACTGCCACTGTGGGCAACAAGAGGGTTTTATTTCTGTCACACGAAAATATAGACTAACCTCACAAAGCGTGACGAAATTCAACCCTACAATGACCTAATGTGCATTGTTGCCGACGCTGTTGCAAGATGACGGGGGAAAAAAATAGTGTTGTACATTGTGGAGAAAATTCGAACTTTGACGAACGAGTGAAAAGTGCGCAAATTTGCGTTGGGAAGGGAAGTGATTCACAGCAAATGATAATGACAAATGAAGGTGATCGTAAAGAAAATAGAAAATATGTATGTTTATTGCAAGAAAATGACAGACATTTTGATAATACGGACAAATATATGAAAAAATCCTCGGGAAAGAATTGTTCGGTTGTCTGATCAGGTAGACTGGCCGTCATTATATTGGAACTTACTTATATGGTCCAGAAATCGTCAGTGAAGTGTATTGTGATGATAACTTTTCATTAGCAAGTGTTAAGAGCCACTGATACCGCCATTGTTAGCTTTGCTGTCACCATGGCTTGTGAAAGACACGAAAAACTTTTATATTAGTGAAAACTGAGAGTTTAGACGAAAGGAAAATGCTTTTACAAGTTAGGAGTGGAGTTACTATGACATACTGTGATGCAAACGGTATAGAGTAACAGTTAGAGAATATTGTAAATGAATGTAAGGTAGTGAACATTATCATTATTGTAGGTAAGAGATGAAAAATGAATGTAAGGTAGTGAACATTATCATTATTGTAGGTAAGAGATGAAAAATGAATGTAAGGTAGTGAACATTATCATTATTGTAGGTAAGAGATGAAAAATGAATGTAAGGTAGTGAACATTATCATTATTGTAGGTAAGAGATGAAAAATGAATGTAAGGTAGTGAACATTAT
>JAUUDZ010429580.1:0-13776 GCA_032361705.1 Panulirus versicolor
ATTGGGAATTCACCTGAATATACCTCCTTTACACAACCATCTGACCTGTGGTTTGGGCAGCTGCTTGTTCAAAAAGTATTCTAAATAAGCCAATCATTGACTGCTCAGCCATGACATCACCATCTTGCCTAAGCTAGAGGCTCAAGCTTTGTACACTACTCATATATTGCAGATCACTGGTGTTTGCCCCAGTATGGCCACAGCCAGCACTGAGAAAAGACAACTTTTCTAAAAGGAGAGTAAGGAAGGAATGATTAAAAACAAAACTCACAGGGCCCTAACTCAGAGAACAGGTTATTCACTTGTGAAAACCTTAATTTTTCTTCCAAGGCTAGACACCCTACAAGAATGAGAGCAAAAAATTTAATGAACTATAAGAATCTAAAAGAGCAGAGTGCAAGATTAAATTACCCCTATCATTCTGGAGTCAATGCAGGACACCCCTTCCAGTAAGAATACCCAGAGCCACATAAGAGATATCAATTATATCCAGGCTAAGGATACATCTGGCATGTGTATCAATGCTGATTTTCTCAATGGAACGGTTCCTAGGGAAGGCCAGGGTAGAGGCCACTGTCCAGACATCAAAGGCTCTAGCAGAGAGACTGGGTTGTGGGTTGAGTTATGAAGACCAATTTCTTTATAAAACAAAAATTCTTCAAGCCAAAACAGGTTTCCAGAAGTAACCCATCCTTCAATCCAGTTCCTCCTCTTAAAGAAAGATACAATGTACATGAATAATATAGAAAAAAGTATATGATCTGGGTATCCAAAGGAATCAACCTAAATTTTGTATTCTAACCTTAATGACATATTGAGTAAGCTGAGTGGTGGTTGGCAGAGGAGGTTCTTCAAGTTTCAGAATTACTGGCTTACTCAGAATTAACTTCTTCAGCTTTTTCACATCATCCCACATTGTAGCACTTGTTACAAAAGACTGATGGATCTTTGGCAGATTCCTGAAATCAGGAGAAAGAGTCGAGATAATCACATAAAGGGGAAGAATCTTAGTTAAGTATAAACCATAATGAAACTATCATACAGCATATGGGGCTCCTTATCATGTGTTTCTGGCAATCTTTCACAATTCTTTTAATTCTACTGCTCTATCTGTGCTGCTAATCCTGAGCATCTACACGATATGCAACAGCAAGAACATAGCTACATAAGCATTAATTCAGCTACTAAATCTTTCATTACTCTTGACAAATGCTTTAGTTTACAAAACCATTACCTGACATATATCTTAAACCTGCCTTTGAGTTCACTATCACTTCTGACAATGCTCTTATATACAAAAACCCTTACCTGGCATATACATTAATCCAGCCATTAAGTTTACTATTACTCAACATAAAACCTTTATCTGCCTCCTGTGACACCTCTTCATTACACAATATGCATATTTTCAAACAACTTTATCCAATTTATCTCAAGTGTTTTACAGACATAATCAATATAGCATATGAATTTCTCCCAATTTTTCAGTATATACTCACAGCATTATGTAATAAAACTGCTTATTTCAGACTTTGTTGCCAGTGACCTTAATCCATTTCATAATTCTCACCAAACAAGTAACCTCTTAAATTTATATAGCTAATACATAAATTTTACATCCCTTCCTTCTCCCAGCCACTCTCAAAATTAGTTTTTTTTTTTTTTTTTTACGGGAGCCACAGTCATGGACAAAAGCCCATATCAAGGCCAGGCCTTAACGGAAATATAAAGGTTAATAAAAGGAGAGAAAAAAAGAGACGGGAAAATGTGCATGAAAAGTATCTATGAAAAATTAGTCTTTTAAAATATGCCAGCTCATAGGTACTGGGAAAGATACAAGCAGGTAGAGAGTTCCAAAGCTTTGAGGTGTAGAGAAAGAAACAACAAAATGGCCCACCCCTGAGTTGTCAATGGTTGCTCAGTAATTATGTGACACAGCAGCTTGCCAAGTATTGAGTGGTCTAGCTAGTGGTTGGAGCACACAAGCTGCCAGCTCTCAGGAGCAAAAACCAGACTAATTCCCACAGAAGAGGGGAAAGTGAACCAACATTGCAGCATTGAGCAAGTGGATCAAGTTTTGTAGTTAGCCTAGGAGTGTTGATAAGTCGGATCACTTTTGACTAAAATCAGTCAAGTAAGGTTGCAAAGCTAAAACCACCCCAGATGTGAAAGCAGTGCTCTATACAGAGATGGATCAATCCTTAGTATAAATGAAGAAACTGCTCTAAGAAGAAATTTCAACATCTAAACAGGACTCCATGTTTCTTAGAGGCAGACTTAGTCAATAACTAAGACCTGGCAAATTTTAAAAGACAGATTTTTTATTTCATCCAAAATTTGTAAATACTTTCCCTTGTTTCACCCCCATTGACCTCTCTTCATTTCAACTTAATGTTGTTTCAAAATACTAGTAAGTGGTGAAAATTCCTTACGATAGCGTAGAACCCAAATATTTTTGTTGTTGAGTCTGTCTTTCTTCTCATTACAATAGCAGGTATTCCTTTCTTAATGTACGCATTTGTCAAATTTTGACAAATGCATATAAAAAGCAAGGAATACCTACAATAGTAATGAAAGGAAAACATCAACAACAAGAATAATTTGGTTCTACTCTATTATAAGGAATTTTCACCTATCACTAGTATTTTGAGACAACATTAATGTTTTTTTCAAATATGAAGACACCACACCGAATTCCTTACAAAGGACAGACCATCATCTAATGAAAAAATCAGGTGTCAAATCTGTTCCATGTAAAGTCTGTAAATAAGAAAAATCTTTTAAGGAGAGGATTCATCATAAGTACTCTGTAAGGATAGCCTCATTCAAACAGCAACATTCAAACATTTAGATTATTCACATCCAACATATTGGGGGGGAATAAATTTTTTTTTTACCCTTGTGTTTCACTTAAAGAAAGGCTTAGGGTTCTATCCTCTCTTATCAAAGTTAACAGAACCATAAATATAAAAGGAGGAATTTATAAATTAGATATCTTGATGAATTCATTGTTAAAATGTGGCAACATTTAGAAAGCAGTAACTAACCTGACATCCTTTCCCAGGTAGATGGAGAGGTCACTTTACTGTCCTGGTCAACCTTTCCAAGTTTCTCAGATCAACTGTTCCATGTTTCCTTTGCTGTGGTATGGTAGTTTTGTATATAATCTCTTGTTCGCACTGACTCTGCATCTTTGAAAATGGCTTGAGTTACAATCAAAAGCTCAGAGCTTCTGTGTTTATTTTAACAGTGAGTTTACTGATCAGCGTTTCATGTGTGTATGTGACAGTGTCATCCATTTCCAACTCAGTGTCCAGGTCATCTGCCTGGCCCTCAAGGGCAGGGAAGAACCTCTCCATGTATGACTTAACTTTTTTTTTCTTTTTTTTTTCAAGATAATTACCAACCTGATACACATAATTATGAGCTATTACATATTTTCACTCACCTGTATTCTTACACACACACACACACATATCTTCATGATATTTTTCATTAGCTATCAAGCGTTATTACTTCCAACTCTGTTCTAAGTGAGGTGTACAATGCCCATATGAGCATTAGGACACTATGGTAACATAAGGTTCACTGAGGTCACCTCTAAACCCATGTCTTTCTGTTCACTATGATCCTGAATACACACAAGTGCTTCAAGTTATATGTGTACAGAGAGAGATACTAGTGAAACGTATACATTTTAGTTCTAAAAATAATCCAAAATATCATACCTTAATACTGCTTGAATATCATTCACATGATCAAAGGCAAACATAAGATCAGCTTCATCAACAATCAAATTCTTGAGGGATTCCTTGACATTAAGGTTGCCTGCAGTCATGTGAGCTAAAACTCTCTTGGGTGTTCCAACAACAATATCAGGTTTGTCTGCCAAATTCATGATCACATGATTATTACTCAGAGTATTCACTATAAAAGGTTTCTAAATGTAATTCCTAATATATCCATGATTTCTAAAAGTACAAGTATCACAAAATAAAAAGACAAAATTAAAAGTAAATAAAAATATCAAACATAAATTTTAAAAAAAATCATCTTTGACCTACATTTATTTTGTCTCTACTATATATAAGGTTGGGAAGCTTCATGCCTTTCTTCCCCTTAAATTAGGTTCCAGAGGAAAATCTAAGTAAAAATAGGATGAAGAACTTTTTGACCACCAATTAAGTCAAAACTGCACTGGAATTTTGGAATCAGATTGAAATATACGTAACCTATTGACAGTGTCACCACACAAGTCATGTAACAATACACAATACTAATCACTGCCTCTCATTTCAAATAGTCCCCTCACTGTTAAGTTGGGGTATGTAGGAAGCATAGCTCATTTTCCCAAGCCCACTGTACCATAGAAAAGATACAGATCACTCCTCAGCTAAACAAATTTTCTCTTCTGGGTACAGAGTTGGGAAGGCAGATGTTAACTATGTTGAAGCAAATGTAATCTCAAGGGAAATCTGTTGTAAAAGCATATCCTCATTTTATATAGTCTACATATCCCTGAAATACAGAAAACTATTAGCATTCTGCCAATGTACTCATTGTTGTCAACATATCTGTTTTGAATATGCAATTAATGACAATCCAAAAATCTTATTATAAAAAATTCTTCATGTACTGAAAATCACATGCATTTTAGATTTTCTGATGGATCAAAACATTCATTTTGATACATATTAAACTCTACACTATGGTAAGATAGTGACCGATCATGTTTAATGGATTAGGAAAATGTTCATCCCTTAGATGAAAAAAGGTGGGTTTTGGATAGCAAATGTAAAACAAATTTTAGCACTTAAGTAGGTAGGAGGGATAGTTTTATGAAAAAATAAACTGCATTCTGTATTTATAGATTCAAAAAAGGCATACGAGAATCTGAGTAGGAAACCTGCTGCAAACTCTGATTCTATATGATATGGGAGATGGCGATCAAGTATAATAAATAAATATAAATGGTTGTTGCATATGACTGAACTTGTTTTTTTTTTTTTTTGCTTAAGTAAAAGATGGTAAAAAAAAAGAGGGTAAGAAACATGATAAAACCTTAAGGAGTACCAATGTTAAAAGGGTAAGAAGGAAAGGCAGATCATGTGATAACTATGAAAATGAACCAACTTGTAAGAAAGTTCAATATAAGGGTGCAGAGTAAAAGAAGAGAGCCAATAGAAGGGAACTTGGAGAACAGATCCTGATGCTACACATTATTATGGGATTTTGATATATCAATGGTCAAAACAAAGGATTGCCCAACATATGTCAAAGAGGGACATCAAATGTTAATAACACAAGAAATGAAAGTATATGCAGACCTTGCACAGACAAAATCATGCTAATTATCTGAAAGTGGCCTGTAAGATTCTGGATGCTTATGGAACCAGCAGGTTAGGAAACATTCAAAGACTGGAGATGGTAAAATTAATGTCATAGGATAATAGCTAGAAGAACACACACTTTTCTTTAGGTTAAGAAGTAAGCCATCTAGTCCATACACCATGATTATGTCTAAAGGTGAAATAATTTCTGACCCAAGAGAACTGAAGTTATGTAAAGTTAAAGTTGCAGTAGAGTAATTTTTTCTTAAAATTCTTTACTGCCAGCATATCAAATATGATCAAACCCACCAAGAAGAAGAGGACGCTGAGCTTCAAGCGGCACCGGAGCAGACACATCAACATATCGCACCTCACGTTTACAACAAACTGTTAGCTCCCTGATATTGTCTTTTATCTGCTTACATAACTCCTTACTTGGTGCCAAAACGAGGACCTGCACAGACTGTAAGTAAAAAATAATAGTAATTTTTCTTTAGTAACCAGAATGGCACAGGCAAAAGCAAACACCTCATCATAGCCATGTCAGCAAAAGGGTAAAATGACAAGAATTTATTAAAGAATACACATGGGGGGAATTATCTTAAGCTGTTCTAGAATTCACAGACCTGATTACTGAAAAAGAAATGGTTATAGGAAGAGGAGGATAAACTAAATGAAGACAATTCCACAGCTTCCCAATGTAAGGAAAGAAGTTACTGTATTATAATGGTCAATCCTCATGTAACTGGTCTCCACACACAGTTTCCACCCATTGTATATCATATACAATGCTTCTCATTTGGTCACATCCACTCTCTAGCTGTCATGAATATCATATTGAAACCAGAACTCCCTATCAATGCCAAGCCTCACAGACCTTTCAGTGGTTTCCCCTTGACTGTTTCATATAGCCTGATTCCGCCCAATGACAGCATGTTGCCCTCTGTATACCAAACAGCCTCAATTTGCTTTATATCAAGAACACTTCACATCCTCCTGCATGTTCACGTCCCAATCACCCAAAGTATTTTTCACTCTCCTTTCATCTCATCTTTAGTCTTCCCCCTCTAAGTGCTTCCTCCACTTCTGACAAGTATATCCTCTTAGACAGCCTCTCCTCACCCATCCTCTTCATGTATCCAAATTTCAGCAAAAACTCTATGGAGCTTTCAACAAAATTCTTCCTACTAGCTCATCTAACATTTTTTACTCAATCAACCTTCCTCACACCTATTTTGCCTCTTAAGTGATAAGTTTTTATTAAGGGTGTATGGCATGTGTACGAGTAGGAAGAGAGGAGAGTGACTGGTTCCCAGTAAAGGTTGGTCTGCGGCAGGGGTGTGTGATGTCCCCATGGTTGCTTATAGGTAGGAAGAGAGGAGAGTGATTGGTTCCCAGTGAAAGCCTGTCTGCGGCAGGGGTGGGTGATGTCCCCATGGTTGTTTAATTTGTTTACAGATGGGGTGGTTAGGGAGGTAAATGCAGGAGTTTTGGATAGAGGAGCAAGTATGAAGTCTGTTGGGGATGAGATGGCCTGGGAAGTGAGTCAGTTGTTGTTCGCTGATGATACAGCACTGGTGGTGGATTTAAGTGAGAAACTGCAGAAGTTGGTGACTGAGTTTGGAAAAGTGTGAAAGAAGAAAGTTGAGAGTAAATTTGAATAAAAGCAAGGTTATTAGGTTCAGCAGGGTTGAGAGTGAAAAATAGTTGGGATGTAAGTTTGTATGGAGAAAAATAGAGAAAGTGAAGTGTTTTAGATATCTGTGAGTGGACTCAGCAGCAAGTGGAACCATGGAAGCAGAAGTGAGTCACAGGTTGGGGGAGGGGGTCAAAGTTCTGGGAGCGATGAAGAATGGAGGAGGGTGGATGTGTTGGAAATGAAATGTTTGAGGACAATTGGTAGCGTTAAGTTGTTTGATTAAGTAATGAAAGGGCAAGAGAGATGTGTGGAAGTAAAAAAGAGTGTGGTTGAGAGAACTGAAGAGGGTGAGTTGAAATAGTTTGGACATATGGAGAAAATGAGTGAGGAAAGGTTGACAAGGAAGATATATGTGTCAGAGGTGGAGGGAACAAGGAGAAGCAGGAGACCAAATTGGAGGTGGAAGGAGGGAGTAAAACATATTTTGAGTGATTGGGGCCTGAACATACAGGAAGTTGAGAGGTGTGCAAGGAAAAAAGTGAAATGGAATGATGTGGTATACTGGGGTAGATGTGCTGTAAATGGACTGAACCAGGGCATGTGAAATGACTGGGATAAACCATGGAAAGGTCTGTGGGGTTTGGATGTGGATAGGAAGCTGTGGTTTTGGTGCATTATGCATGACAGCTAAAAAATACACATCTGATTTATAACTTAAAAATACCATTTGTCTTTTAACTACTGTAAATAATCAGCAAAATTATAGCAGTGAAGCTGATCTACATTATCCTGTGCTTTTATTGACATATTTTATCACCTGTTCTGTTGCAGTGTGCTTCCCTCCTAGAATCTTATGAACAGCAGGAATAATAAAGGCACCCGTCTTGCCTGATCCTGTTCTTGCCCTAGCGAGCACGTCTTTTCCCTCCAAAACATATGGAATGGCCTTCTCCTGGATAAGAGTTGGTTCTTTCCATCCTAATCTTGCTATGGCCTAAAAAGAATTTACCGAGAACAGAAGGGTGAGGGGGTGACTGTACAAGTTAAAGAATAAAGAGGAAGGTAAATTAGTTTACAAAATAATGATGAAAGGATCATCTGAGATATATGCTCACAGAATTAGTTTACAAAATAATGACAAAAGGATCATCTGAGATATATGCTCACAGAAAACAAAATTTTTTAGAAATTTCCTTCTTTTACCCTATCTCCATTTTCATAAATGAAGTGGATTAAGTGTACAATTCTTGAAATAAATGTAATGACAGAACAGTTAAAAGTAAAAGATCTGGCATTCAAACAAACACATAATCATACAATAATATTATTATAATACAGTCTACCTCAGGGTGGTGGATGTTCTTTCAATTCTGTTGACCTGCTGGGTTCAAGTTGGAGCTTGGGACACGAGCTCTGTAATCTCATCCCCACAAAAGGTACATGTTGCCTCACATGAAATCAGCATGCTTGCAAGTATTTTGGGTAAAGAGATACATATTTGTATAGTGAGTAGTGTGTGAAATAAATGGTTAATATAAGAGGATGGATGTTCTGGACAAATTAGAAAATGGATATTGATAGGTGTGAGCAAGTCAAGGTTGAAAGGTAGTGACACTTACAAGGAGAAATAAGCAAAGGATGAGAGACCAGGCTTATAGGATGATACAGGTAGTTATCAATGAGGTGTGGAAGTTTTTCTAAGAAGTTGGATGGTCTGAAGAGGCATTTGATTGCAAGTGTGCCATCTTAAGACCATTTATGTTATATTCATTTGTGACATTTAAATATGAATGTGATGGCTGCATATGCACAATGGAATGATGGCAAAGTTAGATTATCTAAAAAGAACTTGAAAGAGCAGTGAATGTAGATGGAAGGGAGAAATTGTTCATGATACGTGACTTAAACAGATGGGTAGAGGAAAGAGTAAACAGTGATAATTAAACATGAAGTCCCAGGGGTGAAAGAATAAGCAGATTATGTGCATCAGCCAGCACGAGTGTTATATATACATGCTGAACATAAAGATGTTCATAAACGCACATAGAACAACCACTGGAGACAAGAACATTAATTTTATTTCTGTAGAGAAAATATGATATATAGTGTGAATAGTGTGTGGTTTAAAAGTGACTGCAGTGGAGTTTAGCACATCATATGTTAATAGTGTGTAAGTTAGCCTTTTACTGTACGTGGTACAGGAATAGAAATATGAAAGAAGCTTTTGGAATTAAAGTTTAAATAAACAGAATAGCTGAGAGAATCTCATTAAAAGTAGGTGACAGTGATGTGGAGGCAGTGAAAAGTCTAGTCAATGGAAAGAAACCAAGTGTAAATTATGCAAGATAATTAAGTTCTTTATACATGACAGCTGGAAACCGAGAGTGAACAAATGTGGCCTTTGTTGTCTTTTCCTAGCACTACCTCGCGTGCATGCGGGGGGAAGGGGGTTGTCATTTCATGAGTGGCGGGGTGGTGATGGGAATGAATAAAGGAAGCAAGTATGAATTATGTATATGTGTATATATGTCTGTGTATGTATATATATATATATGTATACGTGGAAATGTATAGGTATGTATATATGTGCGTGTGTGGACGTATATGTATATACATGTGTGTGGGTGGGTTGGGCCATTCTTTCGTCTGTTTGCTTGTGCTACCTCGCTAACACAGGAGATGGCAACAAAGTATAATAATGATAATAATAATAATAATAATAATAATAATAAAAAAATTAAGTTCTTGTCCTAATGTTGAGATATGAATACAAAAACCAAAAAAAAATCAGAGCACCATGTTGCAGTAATCATGAGAAATGAAAGCATGACAAAAATAATAAATTTATAATATTCCACAGAAAGTAAGGTAACTTGTAGCCCCTAAGGAGAGGTGTTACAACTTGCCTTACTTAGAATGTTAGGTAGGTAGGGTTTTATGATTTTGTTAATTTTTAACTTTTTCACTCATTAAGTTTCCACTCATTAAATTCATTTATTTCATTTCATTTATTTATAAATATTCTTTTTAGGCATTTTGGGAAATGCCCTAGGAAAGGTTCTAGGGTAAAGGTCACTTGCTGGGGATTAGGTAAGGTTGGTTTATTTGACTACTCACGTAGCTTTACCTACAACTTAGCTTATTTAAAGATGGAACAATTACAGTTACTTTGGCCTCCAATGCAAAATATGTCAACACTGTTGTTATTGTTTATTTTGGTAAAATACATGGCAGTGAAAATATTTGCACATTTTACCATTATTAGCAAACTTCCAATGTGGTTGTCATAATACAGTCACACTGATGGCACAGTGTAAAGAATAAAATGAGAGAATACAAAACATAATGGAGTTAGATACCTTACTTTATGATGCCTTATGGAGATAAATGACAGCAGACTTAAGCCTCTACCAAACAGAATTATTTCATTAAGACAGAGTGATTTTATTAAGACTAATAACTAATATTACAGAGATGAAAACGGCTACTAACCACAATGTAGAACTGAAAATACTTTAAAAACACAAAATCATTAGCAGATAATTTATTCCACAGAAAGATTATCTCGGTTCTGAAACCTATCTTTGGAATAACACTGATAGTGGAAGATTGTTCCCTAGAATTACACTAGTATACATAAATGAACATACTTGGCAATAATACAGGAAGATATCAAGTCAGAACGATTGGCATGCACCACCTACCTCCAAAATTCGGTCATCAAGACCCATTTCATGAAACTGAAGAGTCTCTTCATCCTTAACCTTGTCATCCATTATACTTGACTTAATCTTGTTCTTATCGAGTATTTAATGTAAGACACAACTTTCTTGGATCAAAGGTTCCACGTATGCATTTCTTAATTAGACTTCCGTGGGATCAAAGGTAGTATAGCAGATATCAGCTACGTCTAAAACTTTTAAAAGTTCTAAATTAACAAACATATCATTACAACTCTTCAAATTTCATTGTCCTTAATAATACATTACTGCTTTTATATTTTGAATTTTATGACAGTTACCTCCTACAAGTTGTTAGGCTAAAATTGCTTAAGTACCAGAAACGCAAGATTTCAGACTTATTTTTCCTAAAGCAGTTCAGATAAAGTAGATTCGTCTAGGTTTTCATCTAACTTTAAGCCAGAAAAATATGTTATTAAGGCTCAGTTGGTTCTTCGGCACTTATTCAGTATTTATGTACATACATATTGATAATGCTTAATTTTATAGGAGGCGTCTATAACATGTAAAAGATGTTTCACAGTGCCTGTAACTCCAAAATGGATGCAGTATGGCTTATCTGATACATCTATAAGGTATATGTATGCCCACAGTCAATTATGACGTTTTCAAATTTTCTTCTTCTAAATTATGTACACGTACCTTCCTTGGTCTCCTGTGTTTACGTTAAGAATGTTTCACGTGTTTGAGACATTCCGATGGTTCTTTTGGAAAAAGTAATGATAGTTTAAAAAGCTGGTATATTAGTTAACAGAATTATTAAAAAGTTAATGCCTACGAAATATTATTATTAAAACTGAGTGTCTTATCCTTTCACTTATCATAAAGCTAATCGAAGAGTCAAAAGGTGGGAGGTGGGAAGGTCTGGGGGTAATTTGGTACACTTGTGTTGGAGGAAGTAAGGGTATGGGCACAGATAACTCGATTACTAGTACAAAACAAGGTTATCTATGGTCATAATTGAGGGAGAACAGGATAGTAAAGCAGAAGATATTTCACATCCACCTTTTTCTCCGGCTAAACTGCCCTCGCAACAAAATTATAACAAAAAATATGATAAAGCGTACTGCCATGAAAATTGAACAAGGAGGCGTGAACGGAAAAGTTTTTTAATCCAAACAGATCCTTCCTCTTTGTCACTGGACTTTAAAAAAGTAGATGCATTAATTCTATCTGAAACAAGATGGCTTTTATTTGTTATAATTATTGCAGGTGTTTGTTCAGCCTTTTTGATGGTATTGACAGTCTTATCCCACCTGTGGTAGTTTCAGTGTTCTTCAGATAAAAATATGTATCCCTTTATGATATTACCTACATCTTTCATTGATCTTAACACCGTTATTTCCGGTCACTGAATTTTTATCTAATGTAGAAAAATCGTTTGTCATGTCGAAATTATTCGATAATTTGAAACTATATTTAGATGTCTTAGGCTGCACAATTTTTAAAAAGATTTGATTTAGGCGTCTGAGTTTTACGTCATGATACTTATATTTGAGTAAAGGAATTAGTTTTGTTGCCCTAGAAATTCGTTAGTTTTCTTCATTTTTAATGAAGTGCTGACCAGGTCGTTATTAAGTCTATATTTCTAGATATAAAGCTCATTTAGGTTTATGTGTATATTGTGGTTTGCTATTAAAGTAAGCATCCTTTTATCTTTATTGTATGCTTCTAGTCATTGTTTTTCGTATTTTACATCATTTCAGAAAATAGTCCAAGTTATTTTTACGACAAACAATACTTTACCAAGCATTCTATATTTGCTATCAATATTTTCAGCGCAAAATGCATAAATTTGCACTTGTCTACACATATATCTATTTGTCTTGTCTCTCTGACTACTTCATCAATTCTTTTTTTAACAATCATAAATCTTTGAGTAGTCTTTATTTTTCTGTTATATAACTTTATTTCGTGTCATTGGTAAATTCTGAAATTCTGTTTGTGAGTCCTTTGTCCGGATCTTTCATATAATCATAAAGATTATGAAAAGTATTGGGGTGAACGACCGATTTTTGTGGTACCATCCTTGGCACATGAAGCCAATATTACATTTTTCCATATTGAGGACCAGTCATTATTTCATGTCTGTGAGCCAGTCATCAGCGTGAGTGTAGTTTGATGATTATTTTCAGGTTCTCTTCTCGTAACAGGTCATTTGGCCTCTAACAAGAAATCTCACTCATCACACTGCCTGCGTATTCCATGTCCGGTGATGATATTATTGGTATCACAATTGTATTTTGTAGGTTTATCTGATCGGAACTTACAACTTGTTCAGCCGAATTTCGGAGACTGATATACTTAAAGCACTGATTGTGGTTATGGGTAGATTGTTTCAGAGGTTTACACTTCCGCGTACAAAGGAGAATTTCACATTGACCCTATTGTGGGATTTTCCATAGGTAACAGTGTTCAAAATAAGGAGAATTGCCTCACAATAAGTTTAGTTGGCAGTTTGAATATCTTATGCTGGTAATCCCTTGGATTACTCCTGTGTATCTAGATAAATTATACCATATTTGTATCATAAATCCAAATCATAGTCTCAAGAATTTCACTCACGTCACCCCTCCGGTTCTCATTGCTCAAATCTTTAAACAAGTTTGGTACCACTTCCCTGGACCTTTTTTTTTTTCTTTTTAAAACTTTGTTTTTCCATGTGTGGTGCCCAGGCCAGGTTAACAGACTTCAAGTGTGGTCTCATTAAAGCTGTAATGATACAAACCTGTTCTCATCCAGGAGGGCATTCTTCTCTGATTGTACCTGCATTGAACTAATTTTTTATTCTTTACCAACATATGGTTTTCGAAATTGAACCTTCCATTTGCTGATGATCCACAGGTCGTCCTTTTAATAAATCACCTTAAGATCATGGTTACCATTTCCCATGTGATATTTTCTATTACATAAGTGAGTCCCGCTTATTACCGTTACTCCATACTTTTTGGATGGAGTTTTGAGTTTTTGGCCATGGTTATCTTATTAATTATACCCTTTCGCAAAATTTCCGTCCTCTTATTGAAATCAAATGGGTAAACTTCACTACCTTACACATATTCGGGGA
>JAUUDZ010429591.1:0-13775 GCA_032361705.1 Panulirus versicolor
ACTGTGTTTGTAACCTCCAAATGGAACTTCAGTCGGGTATAAATTGTATGTGTTAATCCATATGGTTCCTGCTTCAATAGCGTTAGCCACTCTATAACCACGCTGGATGTCTCTGGAAACATAAAAGACTGATATAATAAAAATTCATACATAAACACGGACTACTGGATAGTAGATACGTGGAGTGAATGGATTTAAAATAAACACCTAAAAAAGTAGCCAAAAGTAACTAAAATTAAATTGGAAGAACACAAGATAATATGTGGATATGGGGTAATATAATGGAGGAAAACTTGCAAAACATGCATAGATCAAACCATCAAAACTGCATGAACTATCATGTTTTGTACAGGTAAGAGAAGTAAAAGGTATAGATGGACATATTACTAGTATCATCATTATCAATGTCAGCTCAAAGAAAAATATGGGATGTTCAAAGATGTACAAAGACCACAGCGTCTGGATGAGGAAATATAAGCTAACTTACAATATGTTAAGAAAAAATATATAACTTGTAAGAAATGCTTCATTTAACCAACAGGGGTGCACTCTGCAAAACTGACTATCAACTCAATAGGATATCACATATTTCCTGTCAAGAACATGACTGGGATACTCAATGAATTATTTTTTTTACATGCAAAACTTCAATCATATACTAATCGGGTGCAACAGTATTGTTCTGAATACCTGCTTGAAAATATTACAGCTGTAACACATATGTCATTCTTTTTTTTCTGTTCACTGTAGTTGTCACATTTATGATCAAAATTCTTGACATGCCCATGTTTTACTTCTGAAATATGATAATTCTTTAAAAGTAAAGAGAAATAATATACAAAACGGTAAGGTAATACTGTGATGGCAATATGTTATCACTTATGCCATGCCTTGTACTTCCACAAAGCAGCCAACCCTCTGGTGCACAAAAGTTTAACTCAAAACTCGTCTTGGCAGCACCACTAATTATGACACTTCTGTTCTGCTGTTCAGGAGACTGCATCTTTTCAGAAGTGTTAAGGCCAGGACACTTCACTTGGACCTTGGGTCTGTGTATCTACACAACTCAATGTAACTCCTGCCTCTCCCAAGAAATGACTGCCTGCCAAGCTGGGCCACAAGCAGAAAGTGGCCACATGGTGTTCACCCAGTGCATGGATAAAAATTTGGTGGTGCCATGGTAAATTATGACACTCATAACCTGATGCCATAGTTATCAAAATTGCATTAACCATGCTAAGCCTGTATACTGTATAACATAGCTGGGAATACAATGGTGAACATGAGACCTCAGTACTTTTGTTATCTGTCTGCTGCATCAGTCTTCATGTTTACTCTCTATGGTTTTGTTATCTGTCTACTCTATCAGTATGCATGTTAAATCTCAACATAGTTTTCTTATCCATCTACTTTATCAGTTTTCATGTTTAATCCCTACAGTTTTGTTTTCTGTCTGCTCTATGAGTTTTCATGTTCAATATCTTCATATCATATACTTTACAGCTGGTTTTGTTTACTGTTTAATTTTGTTGTACAATTATAACCGAGATAAAAATCAGATGAAGCCTCACACTAATACAAATGGAAATTGCTCACTCTACTTAAAAGATTACATAATATATATATAGTATTGTATTGAGATCCTGCATCTGACATAAACCTATTTACTTACTTAGTAAACACTGCCCCTGCCAAGCCAAAGTCAGTGTTATTGGCCCGATTAACAGCTTCTTCCTCTGAGTCGAACTGCAACACTGATGCGACAGAACCAAATACTTCCTCCTTCACAACCTGTTTAACAAAATAAGTGTTTTAAGTCTTTGGGGGTGGTGTGGCCTTTTCATCTGCAACATAACCTTAAGCAGGCAGAGCTTGGTAAAACTTATACTAAACTATACTAATAAATGAAGCTAATTTTACAGTCATTTAAGACAGCAAGTAAAGTTTTCATAACTCAAAGATCATACCTTCATGTCATCTTTACAGTCTGTTATCACAGCAGGTGACAGGTACCAGCCACCAGCCAGCTTCCCTTCCAGCATTACACGCTCTCCTCCACACAACACAGTTGCACCCTGTATGAACCAGAAGAAATTTTCTGATGTTTATACTTTTCATAATATCTTATTGTGATGTTTAATGCACTTACCAGTCATTTTTCCTTTGTGTACCAAAGACCAAGTAACATTATTCAAAACATCTGTTGAAGAATTGCACATGGTAACAAATGTAATGGGGATATTGCTGAGGAACATCTTTACAGAGCAGTTGTTTTAAGATTAAACTACTAAATTGCAATTGGTTCACTAATATCATATCATCTGCCTTCATCAGTATAATGAACAGTACCAAAGTACTCCAATGAACTTTGTAAAACAGATCAAACTTTACATATGGAGCGATCTGAATAATGTAACATCCATATCCAGAATTACAGAAGGGAAATGAAAAAAATATTACATAATAAGCATTACAAATAAATAAAAAATTGCAGTTTCAATACTTGTTCATGAATTGCTATGTTCTCACTCACTTCTTCTCTGGCAGAGGTAACATAACCTAGAACCTTCTTGGCATGATCTTCATGAATAGTTGCTCCCACAGTTGTGTCTTCAGCAAATGGGTCTCCAATCTTAAGTTTCTGAGTTGCAGCCACAAAGCAGTTGATAAATTCATTGTAAATCCTGCGGTGAACAAATACTCTTGTCCCATTTGAACAAACCTGCAAATATAGGGAAAGATATATATACTTGATTGCCGTTTCCCACATCAGTGAGGTAGCGTAGCACAAGGAAACAGACGAAGAAAGAATGGCCCATCCACTTATATACACACATATATACACACACACACACACACACACACACATAACCATACATATACATATCAAAATATACACATATACAGACAGAGAAATATATACACATGTACATATTCATACTTGATAACACAATAAGTGATAGGCATGCAAATGAAACAATTTTGGATGCAAATGTACTGAGAGGGGCAGCTGGTGGGATGTCTGATTACCCAGTGGAGGGTTGGATGAAGATTTGCATAAATTTTTTGAAGAGGAAATGTTATGGGTAAGAACAGGGTTCTGAAAGTAAGTGTCCTTGGAAAAGAGACTTGTTTGAAAAAATACTAGACTAGGAGAGACTGAATGTAGAATGGCAAAAGGAGAGAGTAAACAAAGCTAGGGGAGTGATAAGGAATGGGAGGTATTTAGAGAAGCAGTGCTGGCATGTAGAAAAGCAGTGTGTGGTTACACATTAGGTGAAAGATGGGCAGATGAGAATGGGTAGAGTGATGGCATAAGAAAGTAAATTTGCTGATGAAAGAGAAAAGAGAGATATATGGGCAGTACTTACAGGTAAGGAGAGCAAGTGATTGGGAGAAAATGACAAAAGGTCAAGAGTAAATACAGGTGTTGAAAAAGGGGGCAAATGAGAATTTAAGTAATTGGGTATCAATAATCTTCAGAAAAAATAAGGGGGTTGGGAAGAAGGTTAAAAGTGTGAAAAAACAAGAGTGATCTCTGTATGAGAAAATATGTAGATGTGAAGTCCTCACGGTTTGAAAAATAACTTCCATAGATTATCTTGCTTCATGGTGTTTAGAATTAGATGAACGGACTTGTATGCTTAGAAAACATAAATAAAAGCAAGACTAATAAAACTTATATTACTGGACTTTACCTGACCCTGAGACAAAAAGTTAGCCATTAATGTTGCCTTGACAGCATTTTCTATGTCAGCATCCTCAAATATAATGATTGGTGATTTACCCCCAAGCTCTAAGGTAACTGACTTGATACCTTGAGCAGCAGCTGTCATAACCTGAAAAGATATCAATATTCAATATGTTACATATGCCCAATCACAGACAATTTCATGTAGTCACCCTAAACCTGTAACAGGAAGCTTTATCATGGAACTTTTGATTACTACTTTACTGGTAAGAAGCTGAAAAAATTATGTTTGATTCTTATCAACTTTTTTATATGCTGAAGGCTCCTATCACAGACAAAAGTCCACATCAAGGCCAGGCCTTCATTGAAATACAGAGATAATTATGAAGCAGAAAAAGAGAAGACAAATGAATGTATTTACGAATTTAGGAAATTCAAATACTTTCTATCTCACATACAACTTTTACTGATAAGAATTATGCAACAAAATAAAGTTAAAGAATAAATATACTTTCCTGTAAAATAAACATCTAATGGGTTTAGGTACACCTTAACTATTTACCTTTACCCCGGTGGGAACAGATCCAGTAAATGATAGCTTGGCCACATCTGGATGGTTACACAACATGGCTCCTGTCTCCCCTTCTCCCTGCAAGTCATAACTGTTTTATGCATGACAATTCATAATCATAAGAAAACATTCGATATGGTTTCTATTTTCAGTTTCCTTGACTGTTGTGTTAACAATTTTGTTGGCTATTCTAACAGGTCATTGTCACTTGGTGGTCTATTATATATTTCCTAAATCTCCAAACTTTATTTAAATCTCACTTCATTTCTATAATCTTCCTTCTGAATTCACTGAATTTATGTTTTTAAGCATACTGTTGATTCATATAAGCTTGTAAAATCTGACAAGTGTTGTCAAAAGGTCTCTGAAATATGAACAAAGGAAGGTTTGTAATGACAAATGTTTAGCAGGAATTGTTACTACAATCCAAATCTGAATCTGGAATTAGTTCAAATATTACGACTAATTAATTGAGAAATCACAAGCAGAATTCTTCAGGAACTTTTTGAGCTTTGCTTTTGGAGTTCCAAATCTGCCTATCAATACACAAGGAGAACTCTTGGGGTTAAGCAACAACTAAAATCTCTAAATTTCAACTGGATTCATGTGAAAATATGCTCACAAATGTTGCAAAGCATGGCTCATGGCGTATGATATTTAGATACTCTAGTGTCAACCTTCCAGGAACATTTTAGATCACAGCTAAGGTAAATTGCAAAAAGACATAAAAATTTTCACCCACCTGTATAACATTGAAGACTCCAGCTGGTACTCCAGCCTCAGTGAGAATCTCAGCCAGTGTCACAGCTGTGACTGGTGTGAACTGGGAAGGCTTATACACAAATGTATTGCCACATGCCAGCGCTGGTGCCACCTATGTGTGATATGGCTATTTAATTGTTATGAATAAGTGTACCTAAATAATTCATGGATGACCAAATAATTCAAAGTAATTTCACCAAAACCACAACCCTACATCTACAACCAGGCCCCTCAGACTTTTCCATGGTGTCCTACATGCTGCATCACATACCCTAGTTCAGTCCACTGACAGCACGTCAACCCCTGTAAACACACTGTTCCAAAAAGTCAGGTGGGGAGTGCTAATCATCCTCAAAGGCTCAGAAAAGGGTGTGTGCAAACGTAACCAAGGTGATACGATAGGAAACAGAGGTAGTACATTCAAGGAAAGTAAAAAAAAGTACAATAATAAATATATATGGCAGGGTGGCGACGGGAATGGCTGAGGGCAGCAAGTTTGAATATGTACATGTGTATATATGTATTTGTCAGTGTATGCATATGTATGTATACGCTGAAATGCATAGGTATGTATATGTGCGTGTGTGGGCATGTATGTATATACATGTGTATATACATATTTTCTTTCTTTATACATGCATGCCATTTCCTGCATGAGATAGCGACAAGAACAGATGACTGAGCCTTAGTGAGAATGAATATTCTGGAGGAAGAATTTGTTTATCATGAATTGAATTCATTTGCAATAAAGCAATTCATCAAATCTTACACAACACACATCCAACAAAGAGTCTATTACAATACAGTTACACAGTAATGGCACCCTGAGCACCCACATCCAACATGTGCCAGTAATGGCACACCCAAAAATGAGCTGGTATTTACAAAAACCTGTGACAGACTTAGTCTTGGCAAATCTTTACACACACACACACACACACACACACACACAGCTGGAGCATATACTAGAATTCTGAATGTATGATATATCAAACACTAATCCTTTATGCAGGAAGTATGGTGTAAAAAATGAAGCAACAATAACTACCTTCCACACACAAGTTTGCATTGGAAAATTCCAAGCTCCAACTCCACCAATCACTCCAAGTGGTTCCTTCTGAACCATAGCAAATGAACCCCCATGCAGGGGAACATGTTGACCTGCAAAAAAGAAAATGCAGTAAGTAAGTAAAGTTACAGTAAAGTTACATATATAATCCTAATAATTTAGCAAAACCTATTTACTAACATATGACAGTTTGGCTTGAGGCATTTACATTTGAGATGCTTGAGAACTGGGGTACAAACTCAATTTGAAACACACATACCTCTGACTTAAGCCAGGTTTGAAAAAATCACCTAATATTTCTCTAGTACAAAACAATCTTTTCCTTTAACCTTTTAGATGTAATGGTCGACTTCAGTCAATAAAAGCCTTACAAAACATTAAGTGCTACAGATGACTGTAATCTACATCTGTCAGAAAATGTCTCTCCTTACCCCAAAAATCTTCCATTTTCTCTGAATTCACTGCACAACCTCCAGACATTCACAGTACACAGAATGCAAAAAATAGCAGTCATTTGTAACCTATGTGGACATTTCAACTTTTTAGCTCAAAGTGAAAAAAAGCTCAAGGGTGGATCAGGTGTTTGCTTTGAAGAGTATGTGTGAAAAATACTTAGATAAACAGATGGATTTGTATGTGGCATTCAGGGCTCTGGAGAAGGAATATGATAGGGTTGATAGAGATCCTTTGTGGAAGCTTATAAGATATATGCTGTGGGAGATAAGCAGCTAGAAGCAGTGAAAGTTTTTATGAATGGTGTAAGGCATGTGTACACGTAGGATGAGAGGAGTGAATGGTTCCCCAAAAAGTTGGTCTGCAGCAGGGGTGTGTGATGTCACCATGGTTGTTTAATTTGTTTATGAATGGAGTGGTGAGGGAGGTAAATGTGAGAGTCTAGGAAAGAATGGTGAGTATGCATTCTGTTGGGGATGAAAGGGACTGGGAAATGAGTCAGGTGTTCTTTGCCAATGATACAGTACTGGTAGTTGATATGAGTGATAAACTGCAGAAGCTGGTTACTGAGTTCGGAGAAGTGTGTGAAAGGAGAAAGTTGAGAGTAAATGTGAATAAAAGCATAGTTACTAGGTTCAACAATGAATGGGACCAGACCATGGAAGTGAAAGTAATTCATTGGGTGGGGGGGGAAAGATAAGCTTTTGGGAGCAATGAAGAATGTGTGGAGAGAACATTATCTAGGAGAGCAAAAATGGGTATGTCCGAAGGAATAGTAGTTCCAACAATATCATATGGTTGTGAGGCATAGGCTATTGATAGGGTTATGTGGAGATAGGTGGATGTGTTGGAAATGAAATGTCTGAAGACAATACATGGTGTGAGGTGGTTTGATCGAGTAGGTCATGAAAGGGTAAGAGAAATGTGTGGAAATAAAAAGAGTGTGGTTAAGAAAGCAGAAGAGCGTGTGTTGAAATGACTTGGACATATGGAAAGAATGAGCGAGGAAAGATTGACAAAGATATATGTGTCAGAGGTGAAGGGAACAAGGAGAGGCAGGTGACCAAATTGGAAATGGAAGGATGGAGTGAAAAGAATTTTGAGCAACTGGGGCCTAAACATACAGGAGGGTGAGAAGCAAGAAAGGAACAGAGTAAACTGGAATGACATGGTATATCGGGGTCAACTGCTGTCACTGGAAGCGGGGGCTGGAAATCATCCTTTTCAATTTTTACTTTTCCAAAAAAAGGAACAGAGAAGGGGGCCAAGTGGGGATTTTTCCCCTAAGGCTCAGTCCTCTTGTCTTAACACTACCTCGCTATTGTGGGAAAAGGCAAATTTGAATGAAAATATGTAGAAAAAAGCCCAATAAGAAATAAAATACATAGGTTTGAATCTGCATACCAACAATAGCTGGAGCCAAGCCACCATAATACTCCAGAGCATCAGCACATGATGTGATATCCACCCGGGCTTCCCATATAGGTTTTCCAGTGTCATGTACCTTTAAATCAGAAAACGGCAGATTAAAGCATTACTAATGATTGTATGTAAAAGAATACAGATCTGTAATACATGTATACATTGTATATATATTGTATTGTCAATTATATATGACAATCAAAGGCAAAGGTCTTACCTCCAATTTGGAAATGTCCTCCAAATTTTCTCTGATGATACGGCTAGCTGCCATCAATTTTTGACCACGCTCTCGACCAGACAGCTGTGAAAAAAGTGAAACATACAATAAAAAATTCTAAGTATCTGTATATGAATGACAGCAGTCTTGTAACATATATCAAGAAAGAATGAGTGTGAAGTACGAAAGGGTTTGGAAGAAACCATACATAACCCAGCTACTTTTCATCTATCAAACGCAAACAACGTACAAAGAAACAAACTGATACCTCTCAGAACAGAAGTATAAACAAAGTTTACAAATAATGTCTTACAACAACAAAGTGGGTCAGAAGATTCTGAAGGGTTGCATAAGAATTATGCATGCACAGGGGTTATAAAACTCCAGTAATCATCTAACTATTTGAGAGAAAAGTATCATTACAGGATGAAATACCTCCAGTCCCCCTAGTTCCTAACAAATACCATGGTTATAATGGTGCCATGCTTAATATATACTAACAGATTTATTTTCCCAGAATCTTTCCTTATGCATTAATCACTACCAATCTTTCACCATAATTAAGTTCCAAAAACATGAGAACTATTCAAAGTTTCCCATCAATATAATGGAACTCAAAATGAGAGGAAAAGGTAGGTAGAAGCTAACACTGCCTCACATCTCTATGAACAAAAATTTTCTATTTTATGCTTTGCTTCCCATGATAATCAATTCTCACTCAGCAGTTCCCCAAAGTCCTGCCAAGTCTGGGGTTTAATAATCATATTGCAATCTATTACAGTATTTGATACTTACTATTCTTTAACTTCTGATATGGAAGTCACCTTTCTCTTAGACAGTTATGCAATACTTCCAATACAGAAATGTTAAATGAGTATCTTGCATCTAAAAGGATGATGTCATGTGCCATATGAGCATTGACCCAACCACATAAAGAAAGAACTGTACAGCTGGTTGATAATGATGGGTTAGAGTGAATGAAATTATACCAATGCAAAATGAAAATATATCCTAACAAAATCCTTACAACATATGCTCCTATTCATGCTACACAATGGCTCCTTGGTGGGAGACCCATAAAAATTCTGTGATATACTCACATTTCAAATACCTTTCTGCACCAAAAAAATTTGTTTTATCAGTAAAAAGCCAATACTGACAGAAAATATGACCCCATGATGCCTTTACAATGTAACTTCATTTTCTAAATCATGGACCTATTAATACAATCACTAGTTACTGCAATTAATTTGTATACGCCTTAATTGGAATACAGGAAAAGAAAATACTACACACATTGATACTGCACCTCTAGAACAATAACAGGTGCTGATGACAAACTTATAGTATGTCAGAGCAAGTTTATTACTCTGGTGCCTCACACTATCTACTGTATGTTTTTCATTATTAAACGAATATTCACTGACTTATTTAAATCCGGAAGTATGTCGTTAGATTTAATAGTTTTATCTAAGTAACATACAAAAGCCAAGGATTACCATAATCATATCTGAAATCATTATGTCATAATATGTGCAATTCTAAATCATCAAATCAGTTTTCAAATATTCATCAGTTAGAACTGCATGTCACAATGAAATTTTTTCATTATCAAAGAATATTAAAAACATTAATCAATGATTATATTGCCAAATAAGCTTACAAACATCAATCAATAAGTACTTTACACCATGTTGGGAATATTCCTCTCGCAATCGCAACTGCATGGTTGACCTCAGCCAGCCCTGAGATTGGCACCTCACACAAGACCTGGCCCACTGCAGGTTCTGTTACCTATAACAAATAACAAGACACTGTTAAAATATTCATTATTCAAGAACACAGAATAAATAACATGTCTGCTCAGATGTTTACTATATTTGACCAGTGAACAAATGACAAAGCAGTTAAAATATTTTCTGCACATGACTATTGAACAAATAAACATAGCACTGTTAAGATATCTACTATATATAATGAATGAACGAACAGCTTGGAAGTGCTAAAATATCTATTAAATATGAACAAAAAACAAATAACATACCACTTTTCTATACTGACTATACATGAACACCGAACAAAGGTTTTCTAAAATCTTGCTTTTATTTTGCTGAATGAAACAGTGAATTCTGAAACTAATATCTATTTGCATGTACTTCTACCCATAAACAATAAAAGTAGAATATGTCAATGGATAAAGTGAAATTATATATAGTGAAGGGGTTCAATCTCATTTAATCTTAATCTTTCTTCCAAATACTTTAGAAAGAATATGGACATTCAGCAAGTGTGCTACAACTGATATGACAGTAAACATAAACTGAATCTCAATATTTTAGTGAGGTACAGTTTCTAGGTTATTCTCTAATATTCAATCATAGTTATCAATATTCTTTCAAAAGCAACTGAGATGGAACAGGTAACTAAATGCCCTAATCATGACCAACATAGACACACACACACACACACACACACACACACACACATACATAGCATAGGTGCGTGTGTGTGTGTGTGTGTGTGTGTGTGTGTGTTTGCACATAGTAGTAAAAGATTTGGCACATTTATACAAGGTTAACAGATGGGGCAACATGAGTGTAAGACTCCTCATTACACATAAGTAGTAATCAAAGAGAAGCAGTCCATCAAGCCATGAGATTCAGAGGCAAAAACTGTAGAGGATTATGTAAGGATATGTGAGGAACTGAATAAAAAAATCAAAAGTGTTTTTACAGTGGAAAACTTAAGAAGGCTGGGAATAAGACTGCATCAAAAAAATTATGAAGGTGAAAACTTTGGGAGTGATACTGGCTCAGTGCCCAGCTAAGGTGTCAGCTAAAAACTTTTAGTCATTTCTTTGATGGATGATGTCAAGTATCTTTTGTGTGAGGGTATGTCTGGGGATGGTGTGAAAAGCTTTGCTGATGTATACTGGAACCACAACTGAGCAGGTGGTTAAGGTCAGTTGAAGTCATCCAGTATGTGTTCCATGAGGTTTGTGTGAACCGTGGTAGTGGAGTGATTGCATCTAAAACTACGCTCTGCATGTAAGTGGCATGTGCTGGGAGATTCTGTTGTGAATCCATTTTTCAAATGGATCCACATAGGAAACATGGGGAAACAAAATATTCTTAGAAAGAGATAAAGGGAAAAATTGTATTTTAGCGGTATCAAGTCTCACAAGGTTACTGCTTGTCCAATCCAAAATGATGCACAGGTCAAAAATGAGGGGGGGAATATGATAAGTATGAGAAAGAGAAAGAGTATTAAAGGGAGGAGAGGAAGAAGAACAAGCTGTAGCATGTAAAGTGGAATCATCAGCAAAAGAGTGAATAGGGTTAGCAAGATGAATGAAAATCAATTGCTGAGAGAAGACAGACAATACCTGATAGGACAGAACCCCGAGGAACATCACTATTGATAGGATAGGAGTGGAAAGTTTTTCCATCATTTTGCGGTTCATGCAGTTCATCATCTTAAGGTAAGAATTCCTGTTTGGTCTTTGCTTCATTAATCATGCTGTTAATGATGTTTCTGAGAGTTTAGATCTGCTCTACAGTCTATCTTCAAGGGGTCAACTTTGACTGAGTGTGTTTCTTTGACCTATGAGGTTTATTGTTCACTCTCAAAATAATTTTTGATAACTAATAAATAGTGTATTCAAATGCTCACACTTCATACATCACAAAATTATTTCAAGTATATATATTGAAGATACAACAATCTAAAACAATTCTCACTCATGTACTCTACATAACTTCACCTTCATGGAGCCACTTGAGTCACAAGGGTCACAACGCTTGCCAGCCACATAGTTCCAGGGGCCTGTTATTGTCCTTGTGATGCCACGATTAATAACTCGACTTGAAAGACCACTTGCCATCTGGAAAATGCAGCAATGTTCTACTAAAGTCTTATGTAAAATAGCAGTGAGCATCAGTTTTACCTAACTACCTATATATGATGATGTAAAGCCTCTCATTAACAGTTAAATGTACCATTCGTCTGGAAGAAATGGTTATGTGAAAAATTACAACCATAGGAATCAATTGAACTCATTCCTTTCATTCCTGATTCATGAATCATTATTGTCACAGAGCAATCTAGTTCACAAGTGAAAAAATTACAACTGAGATAAATTCAAAAACTGGAATAAATTTAAGGATGCACATGACTCAAATCATATCAAATACTTTATTTTGCAATGCAAAACATTTTTTTTACCTGTTTGGAATATTTTCCTACTTATACTGTTTGAGTCTTGACTATTCTCTATTACCATATACCATTTTAAATATATGTATTTTATCTGCATTGACCAAGACTTCATATCTGCCAGCCAGAGCACCTTACAGATATGCTCTGTAATCTCCAACCTCATACCTGATATAGTACCTTAGTGATATGTTCTGTAGCCTCCAGCCTCACACTTGACACAGCACTTGACAGATATGCTCCATAGCCCCCAGCCTCACACTTGACAGTACCATACAGATATGCTACGTAGCCTTGAACATCACACCTGACAGCATCTTACAGATATGCTACTTAGCCTCCAACATCACTTCTGACAGTACCTCAAAGATATGCTACGTAGCCTTGAACATCACACCTGACAGTACCTTACAGATATGCTACGTAGCCTTGACCATCACACCTGACAGTATCTTACAGATATGCTGTGTGGCCCCCAGCCTCACACCTGAGAGTACCTTACATGCTCCAGAACCTCCAGCCTCACACTTGATAGCGCCTTACAGATATGCTCCATAGCCTCCAGCCTCACACCTGACAAAGAACTTTACAGATATGTTCACTGCCTACAGTGTCACACATGACATTATACTATACAGAAATATCCCGTAGCCTCCTGCCTCATTCATTCTACAGTACCTTGAGAGAAATACTCAGTAGCCTCTTGCCCCACATCTGACAATACCTCACAGATATCCTCAAATGCCTCCAGCCTCACATATGGCAGTACCTTAGAGAAATATTCCGTAGCCTTCAGCATTACACTTGACACTGTACATTACATTAGATAAATATTTCGTTACCTTCGACGTCCACACACCTTCCAGGGTACACGCTCAGCTGTACCCATTCACGTGTCACAGAGTCCAGTTCGTATTAAGATAAAAAGAACGCTGCAAACCTCTACGGAATCTAATATATCTTGTTGATATTATTCTCTTAAGTCTATGATACGAGGCAACAATATTCTAGTATTATATTCTTATCATTATAAATCTAAGGTATCTGTATACGAGCTTTAAATACCTAAATGTCATCAGGTAACTTTCTATCAGCTGGACCCATGGCAACAAGATTGTGTCAAATGTACGAGACTTTTGTTATTTCATCAATATTTTCTTTAGATATTAGAAAAAATATCACTCAACAAGCAATTTTGCTATTCATTGATAATTTGTAGAGCTTGCAGTGAAATCAGCTACGGTAGAAAGTATATGATTGTCATGGACGTATATATAAAAGTCAGGTAAAGCCATCAATTCAATGTTTTGGGGAGAAAAGTTTGCCCTTGATGCTTTCCTATCTATAACTGATATATATATATATATATATATAT
>JAUUDZ010429611.1:0-13774 GCA_032361705.1 Panulirus versicolor
GCCACTGTATCATGGTGCTACCTTGTGTCGCACCACACTGATGCCAGGTGTCCTGGGCCACTGTATCATGGTGCTAAATTGTGCCGCCCCTCGCTGATCCCAGGAGTCCTGGGCCACTGTATCATTTTACTACCTTGTGCCACCCCACGCTGATGCCAGGTGTCCTGGACCACTGTATCATGGTGCTAACTTGTTCCGCCCCACGTTGATGGCAGGTGCCCTGGACCACTGTGCCATGTTTCTACCTTGTGCCGCTCGGATGATTCCAGGTGTCCTAGGCCACTGTATCATGGTGCAACCTTCTGCCGCCCCACATTGATGCCAGGTGTCCTGGGCCACTGTATCATGGTGCTATCTTGTGCCGCCCCACGCTGATGCGAAGTGTCCTGGGCCACTGTATCTTGGTGCTACCTTGTGCCGCCCCACGCTGATGCCAGGTGTTCTGGGCCACTGTATCATGGTGCTACCTTCTGCCGCCCCATGCTGATGCCAGGTCTCCTGGGCCACTGTATCATGGTGCTACCTTGTGCCACCCCACACTCTTGCAAGGTTTCCTGGGCCACTGTATCATGGTGCTATCTTGTGCCGCCCCACGCTGATGCCAGGTGTCCTGGACCACTGTGTCATGGTGCTACCTTGTGCCGCCCCACGCTGATGACAGGCGTCCTGAGTCACTGTATCATGGTGCTACCTTGTGCTGCCCCACACTGATGTCAGGTGTCTTGGGCCACTGTATCATGGCGTTACCTTGTGCCGCTCTTCACTGATGCCAGGTGTCCAGAGCTACTGTATCATGGTGCTACCTTGTGCCGCCCCACGCCACACTGACGCCAGTTGTCCTGGACCACTGTATCATGGTGCTACCTTGTGCCGCCCCACACTGATGCCATGTGTCCTGGACCACTGTAACATGGTGCTACCTTGTGCTGCCCCATGTCACACTGATGCTAGGTGTCCTGAGCCACTGTATCATGGTGCTACCTTGTGCCGCGCCACATTAATGCCAGGTGTCCTGAGCCACTATATCATGGCGTTACCTTCTGCCACCCACGCCACACTGATGCCAGGTGTAATGAGCAACTGTATCATGGTGCTACCTTGGGCCGCCCTACGCCACTCTGATGCGAGGTGTCCTGGGACACTGTATCATGGTGCTACCTTCTGCTGCCCCACACTGATGCCAGACGTACTTGGCCACAGTATCATGGTGCTGCCCTCTGCCGCCCAACGCTGAAGGCTGAAGGCAGGTGTCCTGGGCCAGTGTATCATGGTCCTACCTTGTGATGGCCCAGGCTGATGCCAGGTGTCCTGGGCCACTGTATCATGGTGCTACCTTGTGCCGGCCAACGCTGATGCCAGGTGTCCTAGGCCACTGTATCATGATGTTACCTTGTGCCGCCCCACACTGATGCCAGGTGTCCTGGGCCAATGTATCATGGTTCTACCTTGTGCTGCCCCACACTGATGCCAGATGTCCTAGGCCACTGTATCATGTTGCTACCTTGTGCCTCCCTCGCCAAACTGATGCCAGATGTCCTGAGCCACTGTATCATGTGCTACCTTGGGCTGCCCCACGGTGATGCCAGCTGTCCTGGGCCCCTGTATCATGGTGCTACCTTGTGCCGCTACACACTGATGCCTGTGTCCTAAGCCACTGTATCATGGTGCTACCTTGTGCCGCCCCACGCCACACTGACGCCAGGAGTCCTGGACCATTGTGTCATAGTGCTACCTTGTGCCGCCCCACACTGAGACCAGGTGTCCTGGACCACTGTATCATGGTGCTACCTTGTGCTACCCCACGCCACACTGATGCTAGGTGTCCTGAGCCACTGTATCATGGTGCTACCTTGTACCGCGCAACACTGATACCATGTGTCCTGAGCCAATGTATCATGGTGCTACCTTGTGCTGCCCCACACTGATGCCAGATGTCCTGGGTCACTGTATCACGGTGCTAGCTTGTGTCTCCCGCGCTATACTGATGCCAGATGTCCTGAGCCACTGTATCATGGTGCTACCTTGTGCTGCCCCACGCTGATGCATGGTGTCCTGGGCCACTGTATCATGGTGCTACCTTGTGCCACTCCACACTGATGCCAGGTGTCCTGAGACACTGTGTCATGGTGCTACCTTGTGCCGCCCCACGCCTCACTTACGCCAGGTGTCCTGGACCACTGTATCATGGTGCTACCTTGTGCCGCCACACACTGAGGCCAGTTGTCTTGGACCACTGTATCATGGTGCTACCTTGTACCGCGCCAAACCGATGCCAATTGTCCTGCTCCACTGTACCATGGCGCTACCTTGTACCACCTTACGCCACACTGATGCGAGGCGTCCTGGGATACTGTATCATGGTGCTACCTTCTGCTGCCCCACACTGATGCCACACGTCCTTGGCCACAGTATCATGGTGCTACCTTCTGCCGCCCAACGCTGAAGGCAGGTGTCCTGGGCCACTGTATCATGGTGCTACCTTGTGGCGGCCAAAGCTGATGCCAGGTGTCCTGGGCCACTGAATCATGGTGCTACCTTGTGCCGCCCCACGCTGATGCCAGGTGTCCTAGGCCACTCTGTCATCGTACTACCTTGTGACGCCCCACACTGATGCAAGGTGTCCTGGGCCACTGTATCATGGTGCTACATTGTGCTGCCCCGCACTGATGCCAGATGTCCTGGACCACTATATCAAGGTGCTACCTTGTGCCGCCCGCGCCACATTGATGCCAGATGTCCTGGGCCACTATCTCATGGTGCTACCTTATGCCGCCCCACGCTGATGCCATGGTGTCCTAGGCAACTGTATCATGGTGCTACCTTGTGCCGCCCCACACTGATCCCAGGTGTCCTGGGCCACTGTATCATAGTGCTACCTTGTGCTGCCGCACTGTGATGCCAGGTGTCCTAGGCCACTGTATCATGGTGCTACCTTGTTCCGCCTCACACTAATACCAGGTGTCCTAGGCCACTATATCATGGTGCTACCTTGTGCTGCCCCACACTGATGGCAGGTGTCCTGGGCCAGTGTATCATGGTGCTACATAGTACAGACCCACGCTAATGCCAGGTGTCCTGCACCATTGTATCATGGTGCTACCTTGTGCCGCCTCACACTGATGACAGGTGGCCTGGGCCACTGTATCATGGAGCTACATTGTGCAGCCCCACGCTGATGCCAGATGTCCTGAGCCACTGTATCATGGTGGTACCTTGTGACGAGCCACACTGATGCCATGTATCATTGGCCACTTTATCATTGTGCTACCTTGTTCTGCCCCACGCTGATGCCAGGTGTGCTGGACCACTGTATCATGGTGCTACCTTGTGCCGCCCCACACTGATGCCACGTGTCCTGGGCCACTGTATCACAGTCCTAACTTGTGCTGCCGCACGCTGATGTCGGGTGTCCAGGATCACTGTATCATGGTGCTACCTTCTACCGCCCCACGCTGATGACAGGTGTCCAGGACTTCTGTATCATGGTGCTTCCCATTACCGCCCAACACTGATGCCAGGCATCCTGGGCCAATGTATAATGGTGTTACCTTGTGCCGCCCCACGCTGATGCCAGGTGTCCTGGGTAACTTTTTTATGGTGCTTCCTTGTGCCGCCCCATTCTGATGCCAGGTGTCCTTGGCCACTCTATTATGGTGCTACCTTGTGCCGCCCCAAACTGATGACACGTGTCCTGGGCCACTGTATCATGGTGCTATCTTGTGCCGCCCCAAGCTCATGCCAGGTATCCTGGGCCACTGTATCATGGTGCTACCATGTGCCGCCCAACACTCTTGCCAGGTGTCCTGGGACGGTGTACCATGGTGCTACATTGTACTGCCCCACGCTAATGCCAAGTGTCCTGGACCACTGTATCATGGTGCTACCTTATGCCGCCACACACTGATGACAGGTGTCCTAGGCCACTGTATCATGGTGATACCTTGTGCTGTCCCACGCTGATGCCAGGTGTCCTTGGCCACTGTATCATGGTGCTACCTTGTGCCGCCCCAGCCTGATGCCAGGTGCCCTCAGCCACTGTATCATGGTGCTACCTTGTGCCGCCTTACGACACACTGATGCCAGGTGTCCTGAGCGACTGTATCATGGTGCTACCTTGTGCTGCGCCACACGGATGGCAGGTGTCCTGAGCCACTGTCTCATTGTGCTACCTTGTGCCGCCCGCGGCACACTGATGCCAGGTGTCCTGAGCCACTGTATCATGGTGCTACGTTGTGTCGCCCCACGCCATACTGAGGCCAGGTGTCCTGGACTGTGCTACCTTGTGCTACCCCACACTGATGCCAAATGTCCCTGGCAACTGTATCATGGTGCTGCCTTGTGCCGACGAACGCTGATGCCAGGTGTCCTGGGCCACTGTATCATGGTGCTACCTTGTGGCGGCCCACGCTAATGCCAGGTGGCCTGGGCCACTGTATCATGGTCCTACCTTGTGCCGGCCAACGCTGACAGCAGGTGTCCTAGGCCACTGTATCATGGTGCTAGCTTGTGCCGCCCCACACCGATGCCAGGTGTCCTGGGCCACTGTATTATGGTGCTACCTTGTGAAGGCCCGCTTATGCCAGGTGTCCCCGGCCACTGTATCATGGTGCTACCTTGTGCCGCCCAACACTGATGCCAAGTATACTGACTCACTGTTTCATGGTGCTATCTTGTGCCGCCCCACAATGATGAGCAGGTGTCTTCGGCCACTGTATCATAGTGCTAGCTTGTGCCGCTCCACACCGATGCCAGGTGTCCTGGGCCACTGTATCATGGTGCTACCTTGTGCCGCCCCACGCTGATACCACGTGTCCTATGACACTTTATCATGGTGCTACCTTTTGCCAGCCCACTCTGAGGCCAGGTGTCCTGGGCCACTGTATTATGGTGCTACCTTGTGCCGCCCCACACTGATACCAGGCGACCTGGGCCACTGTATCATTGTGCTACCTTGTGCCGCCCCACACTGATGCCAGTTGTCATGGGCCACTATATCATGGTGCTACCATATGCCACCCCACACTAAAGCTAGGTGTCCTGGGCGACTGTATCATGGTGCTACCTTGTGCCGCCCCACACTGATCCCAAGTGTCCTGGGCTACTGTATCATGGTGCTACATTGTGCCGCCCCACTCTGATGCCAGGTGTCTTAGGCCACTGTATCATGGTGCAACCATATGCCGCCCCACACTAATGCCAGGTGTCCTAGGCCACTATATCATGGTGCTACCTTGTGCTGCCCCACACTTATGCCAGGTGTCCTGGGCCAGTATATCATGGTGCTAAATTGTACCGACCCACGCTAATGCCAGGTGTCATGCACCATTATATCATGGTGCTACCTTGTGCCGCCTCACACTGATGACAGGTGTCCTGGGCCACTGTATCATGGTCCTATATTGTTACTAGCCACACTGATGCCATGTGTCCTGGGCCACTTTATCATGGTGCTACCTTGTTCTGCCCCACGCTGATGCCAGGTGTCCTGGACCACTGTATTATGGTGCTACCTTGTGCCGCCCCACACTGATGCCACGTGTCCTGGGCCACTGTATCACAGTCCTACCTTGTGCTGCCGCACGGTGATGCCGGGAGTCCAGGACCACTGTATCATGGTGCTACCTTGTACCGCCCCACGCTGATGCTAGGTGTTCCGGACTGCTGTATCATGGTGCTTCCCATTACCGCCCCACTCTGATGCCAGGTGTCCTGGTCCAATGTATAATGGTGTTACCTTGTGCCGCCCAACGCTGATGCAAGGTGCCCTAGGCAACTTTTTCATGGTGCTACCTTGTGCCGCCCCACGCTGATGCCAGCTGTCCTGGGCCACTGTTTCATGGTGCTACCTTGTGCCACCCAACACTGATGCCACGTGTCCTGGGCCACTGTATCATGGTGCTACCTTGTGCCGCCCCACCCTGATGCCAGGTGTTCTGGGCCACTGTATCATGGTGCTACCTTGTGCCGCTCCACACTCTTCCCAGGTGTCATGGGCGAGTGTATAATGTTGCTACATTGTACCTCCCCACGCTAATGCCAGTTGTCCTGGACGACTGTATCATTGTGCTACCTTGTGCCGCCACACACTGATGACAGGTGTCCTGGGCCACTGTATCATGGTGCTACATTGTGCTGCCCCACGCTGATGGCAGGTGTACTGGGCCACTGTATCATGGTGCTACCTTGTGCCACCCCAGCCTGATGCCAGGTGCCCTGAGCCACTCTATCATGGTGCTACCTTGTGCCGCCCCACGCCACACTGATGTCAGGTGTCCTGAGCCAATGTATCATGGTGCTACCTTGTGCTGCGCCACACTGATGCCAGGTGTCCTGAGCTGATGCCAGGTGTCCTTGGCCACTGTATCATGGCGCTACCTTGTGTCGGCCCATGCTCCTGCCAGGTAGCCTGGGCCAATGTATCATGGTCCTACGTTATGCGAGCCAACGCTGACACCAGGTGTCCTAGGCCACTGTATGATGATGCTAACTTGTGCCGCCCCACACCGATGCCAGGTGTCCTGGGCCACAGTATTATGGTGCTACCGTGTGAAGGCCCGCTGGCGCCAGGTGTCCCCGGCCACTGTATCATGGTGCTACCTTGTGCCGCCCACACTGATTCCAGATATGCTGACCCACTGTTTCATGGTGCTACCTTGTGCCACCCCACACTGATGCTAGGTGTCTTGGGCCACTGTATCATAGTGCTAGCTTGTGCCGCTCCACACTGATGCCAGGTGTCCTGGGCCACTGTATCATGGTGCTACCTTGTGCCGCCCCACGCTGATGCCACGTTTCCTATGCCACTTTATCATGGTGCTACCTTTTGCCAGCTCACGCTGATGCCAGGTGTCCTGGTCCACTGTATCATGGTGCTACCTTCTGCCAGTCCACGCTGATGCCAGGTGTCCTGTGCCACTGTATCAGGGTGCTACCTTGTGCCGCCCCACACTGATGCCATGTTTCCTGGGCCACTGTATCATGGTGCTACCTTGTGCCGCCCCACACTGATGCCAGATGTCCTGGCCCACTGTATCATGGTGCTACCTTATGCCACACCACACTAAAGCTAGGTGTCCTGGGCCACTGTATCATGGTGCTACCATGTGCCGCCGAACGCTGATGCCAGGTGTCCTGGGCCACTGTATCATGGTGCTACTTTGTGCCGGCCCGCTGATGCCAGGTGTCCTGGGTCACTGTATCATGGTGTTACCTTTTGCCGGCCCACACCGATGCCAGGTGTCCTATGCCACTGTTTAATGGTCCTAACTTGGGCCACCCCACGCTGATGCCAGGTGTTATGAGCCACTGTATCATGGTGCTACCTTGTGCCGCGACGCACTGATGCCAGGTGTCCTGGGCCACTGTATCATGGTGCTACCTTGTCCCACTTCACACTGATGCCAGGAATACTGACCAACTGTTTCATGGTGCTACCTTGTGCCGCCCCCCACTGATGCCAGGTGTCCTGGGCCACTGTATCATGGTGCTACGTTGTGCCGCTCCACTCCGATGCCAGGTGTTCTGGGCCATTGTATCATGGTGCTACCATTTGCCGCCTCACCCTGATGCCAGGTGTCCTGGGCCACTTTATCATGGTGCTACCTTCTGCCAGCCAACGGTGATGCAAAGTGTCCTGGGCCACTGTATCATGGTGCTACCTTGTGCCGCCAAACACTCATGCCAGGTGTCCTGGGCCACTGTATCATGGTGCTACCTTGTGCCGCCCCACGCTGATGCCAGGTGTCCTGGGCCACTGTATCATGCTGCTACCTTGTGCCGCCCCACGCTGATGCCAGGTTTCCTGGGCCACTGTATCATGGTGCTACCTTGTATTGCCCCACGCTGATGCCAGGTGCCTTGGGCCACTGTATCATGGTGCTACCTTGTGCCGCCCCACGCTGATGCCAGGTTTCCTGGGCCACTGTATCATGGTGCTACCTTGTGCTGAGAAGCTCCAACCCGCCTCCTGACCACACCATCGCTCACGCCCACAGTATATGCACTCTGCTTATTCCGGCCGACCGTTAAAAATCGACAACCGATAATGTTTACTCCTTATTTGCTCTACGCATAATACGGGGCGTTGGGCATGGCGCCCACTGCTCATGAACCATTTTCAACTCTCTATTATTGTTATGATTTATTGAGAATGACAAGAAAACAAGTGTAAACACTACACAGTAAACATGCTTATAACGCTTGTGAAAAATAGTGTATCGTGTATGGGAACAACGTCACAAAATATATCACACTTGTACATGCACAATTCACTTGTTTTTCATTATTTTTTCAAAGAAATTGTGCGCGTATATGTTTGTAAATGTTGAACAGTTATTTGTGAAATCAAGACCTTTGCTCAAAGCAAAATTAAGCAAAAACAGTTGTTTACTTACGGGAAAGATGACCTGGTGACGGTTGATGGCTACGCTCAGTATGGGGCCTGGCAACTGGACGCAGATTATTGTCCGAAAGCATTATGATGGCTTTACTTAGCAGATTAATGGTCCAAATCATGTTTTATTTTTCATAATATACTTTCTTCGTTAATTTCACGATGAGACATTTTTGTTTTATAATTGAATATCAGACGTGATCAATCATGTAGTTT
Organism: Panulirus versicolor; assembly: GCA_032361705.1. Lineage (NCBI taxonomy): Eukaryota > Metazoa > Arthropoda > Malacostraca > Decapoda > Palinuridae > Panulirus > Panulirus versicolor. The sequence goes on from JAUUDZ010429611.1 coordinate 8,609, forward strand.
GTGCATGATTTGTGCATTGTGTTGCCAGAGCGGAGTTGGAACACATGGCAGTGCAAGATATTAGTTGTGGTTTAGTCTTAACAACACACCTGAATAAACCGAGTCTCGTGTCTTATAGACCAGGCTGGTACTGCCGCCCGTTACACATTACAATATCATCATCATCATCATCATCATCATTATATAAGGCTGCAGCTCACCATCATTGACCAGATATGTCTGTATGTTGACCTGACTTGTCAACAACAACAACATTAAACAACTCCTGCAGTTATGAAGAATGATTGGCATTTCCTATTTTTTGTGACACAAAACCAGTTTCATAAATGGCGTAGATTCCAGATGGATCGTCTTATATCAAACACTTCCTTCATGTAATGCGACCAGACAATGATGTATGTTCCATTATAATGTTATCTTCCACACCATCAGCCATGATGGAGGTCCAGGGTTGGAGTGAGCCTAATGTATGTGGACAATACCGGCAGAAAACGAGGAGTGAGTTCTGCTTGTAATGTCCAGGTCAATCCAGTGGTCCATTATGGCAACACAATGTGGTCAGGTCACGTGACTCATTACTGCACTCACATCTTAGCTTCACCAGCTAAGCTTATCCCAAGACTCTCTCTCCTGTCCTGCCTGACTATCGTCCCAAGCCTCTCTCTCCTGTCCAGCCTGACTCTCGTCCCAAGCCTCTCTCTCCTGTCCAGCCTGATTTCGTCCCAAGCCTCTCTCTACTGTCCTGCCTGACTCTCGTCCCAAGCCTCTCTCTCCTGTCCAGCCTGACTCTCGTCCTAAGCCTCTCTCTCATGTCCCACCTGACTCTCGTCACAAGCCTTTCACTCTCCTCTCCAGACAAAAGTCTCCTTTCCAAGCTCACTTACTCTCACCACTCTCTTCACCCCAACATCCTCTCTTCTTTTCTGAAATCTTCTGCATATCTTCACTTTCGCCTCCAGAGGATAATAATCAGACATACCTACAGTTGCACCTCTAAGCAAATTAATATCCAAAAGTCTCTCTTTCATAAGCCTATCAATCGACACGTAATCCAATAACGCTCTCTGGCCATCTCTCCTACTTACGTACGTATACTTATGTATATCTCTCTTTTTAAACCAGGTATTCCCAATCACCAGTCCTTTTTTCAGCACATAAATCTACAAGCTCTTCACCATTTCCATATATAGTAAATATAGGTAGAAAACTTCAATACCCAAATCACGTTCCGAATGCCATGGCATTGCAAAGGAAAATGTTTACACTGCTCCACAGATTAGAATGACAATAAAAATAAGTACTTAGTTCTTCATTATGTGAGAAGTGTATAATGGTGCAGGAGCATGTGGCAGTTTCTACCATGTAAATCTGCAATATAACTTACAACAGCCTTTAATACTGGGAGAGAAAACAAGATAGATATTGTGAATTGATATGAGAGAAATCCCGGGGTAGTGGTAAGTTCTGACGAAACGTCTGATGTAAACCGAAAAGAATGCTTGGAATTATCTCTAAAAATGTTCGTAACGTAAGTGCAAACTTTATACTTCCCCTACATATATTCTGCCTATATATCTCCTGGGTGACACAACATCTTGGTCTCCAGAGCAATTCTGGGCACCGCATTTTAAGATGGATATGAATTCTCAAAAGCACACAGGCGATGATGACAAAAATAATCCCTAACATGAAAAATCATTCTTAAGAGAAGACGTTGAGAAATATGAAACTGCATTCGCACAGAAAGACGCAGATCAATGGGTGATACTCCTGAAGCAAAGAAGTGGATAATATGGCAAAATAAAGGTGACGTGAATGAAATACTGAAAAAAAAATACAATCAATAAAGATAACGCAACAATGGCTTCAAACTTCGTAAGACAGTGGAAAGCATTGGTCTGGAAAAGCAGATGATGGGCGAAATAAGATGCCAAATACAATAGTAAAAACAAAAACAACAGAAAGTTTCCAGTACAGAAAGTATGGCTACACGAGTGAGAGTGGCTGGTTGTGGACAAGAACCACCTCGCGTGGGCCAACAATCCCAGTGCAGTCTCCTTCCTTTATGATGTTCTTATAATGACCTACGAAGTGTCCCGAACCCTCTGAGCTTAATATAACCCGACATCACCAGAACCATGATCACCACACAGCGATCAGTACATGACATAAAAGTATCTGAAACGACCAACAAACAGGTTGATAAATAAATACATAATTTGGTGCTTACCTTCATTCGCTTGGCAGGAAAAAAGTTGTGACAGCCATCAGTCACGAGTGACGAGGCTTTCAGAAGGATAATACTTTCAGAAGGATAATACTTTCAGAAGGATAATACTTTCAGAAGGATAATACTTTCAGAAGGATAATACTTTCTACAGATTTTCCAGGTTATCACATTATGTTCAAGGCCTGTTATAGATTTTCTGAATTTTGTATCGCACTCAAGCCATCTACAATCACCAAAAGTTGAATAATTTTCACAAGCCACTTCCGTTACTACCTTAGCATTACCGAAATGCCAAGAACTTCACACAGTAACATTTCAACCATACTCGTCACTGGTCACATTGAGTTGCAAAGTTGTTCATGTTTCAGCACTTATTTTACAATGCTATAATTCCACCGTAATGTTCAACAACATCATGATGTTTCAATGTTTTCATCACACTGATCATCTGCCGATATATCATCAAGATATGCATTATGTTTAACCACTCATCTCATATTGTTACAAATCCACTATATTGTTCACCAATCACTGCATGACGCAAATAATATCAACAAAACGATTACAAATACTGTACACTCATGTCATGTTCTGGTCTTCATTTTTATTATAAAAACACGATTCTATCGTCTCCATTCGTTACTGACGACTGCCTGGCCACCGGTAGGTGCATGAGTGACGGTAGCCAGCTATGGCGTTGCTGCCATTTCCAAGATACAGGTGATCACATGAGAAAGGAGGTTGCACTCAATTTCAACATAATACCATATCGCGTCTCAAACCGGTCAAGTGAGTTTACACACTCAAATTATTCACTGGATTTTTCTACAGGAATATACCTGTGTATCACCTGGAACGCGTCTGATTTTCTATTTTTCTGATAATCTTATCTAATTTGATGTTTTTTTGCTCATATTGCTTGCGCTGTAATTTGCTCAGAGCGTTTTTATGCTCTTTAAGTCACGGTAAAACGCCAACTGATCCGTTCTATAGAATTCCAGCTAATAACGAGATCGAATGAGTATGTAACATTGCTTTTAAAACTAACGTATCACACACACACCAGCTGGACCACAACGTATCTCTCCCACGTCTCTCTTCCTGGCAGGTCAAGAAACGAGTGACGGTTGGAACTTGGAGAGCTGTACCCAGCCGGGGTGTGGGCGGAGCCAAAGCCTGTGTGGTAGTTTGACAGAACCATTCATTGTTGACGGAAAAACGCGACGCCGGGTGTCTGGATTTCCAACGTAATTAAAAGATTATCTTCTTAAAGTTAGCAAATTAATGGTGCTGATAATTATATTCATCACCCTCGCTGGGTGAGGCTCATATCAGTGGATATGGTGTACGGGTGGGCGAGGTAACGGTCGTTTGGCGATGCTGGTGCATCGCGTTCCACGGTGCACCAGTGTGGAGCTACCCCGACGTGCTGGGTCAGGTGAAGCCTCGTTGCTATGACAGCTCTGGCGTCTGTCATAACCTGATGTAACAACATGGAAAAAAAATAGCAATAAATAGAAATATTATGCATTGAGGCCCGTCTAAGGCAAACAGAAAAAAATATATATATTTAAAAAAGTTTCACTGTCGAGCTTTATCGGGGCTGGAGGAATGGGAGAGGCAGATGGGTATGGTAAGGGAGGTTTGGAAGGCGTTAGCGTAGTCTGGCAGAGGTGTGGAGCAGACAGGGAACGGTATGAAGGGGTGAGGGACGGGGAGGAGTAGAGGGAGGCAAATGGGAACGTTATGAGTAATGAAGAAGAGAGACAGTAAGGAGGAATGGTGATCATGGTAAGATAAGAGGGAGGTTTATTGGAAAGAAAAGAGGATGAGTGTAAGCAAAAAGACAGTAAAGGAAGAGTGTTGGAGGGGATAGGATGACCACAAGAAGATACGAGGGTGAAGTAGGGAAGGGAAGCTTGGAAAGAGAAATGTTTGGGTCAAGAAAGCTCCGAGAGATAAGTTAGAAAAGAGACAGGTTGGGTGTGAAGGTAGAGGAAAATGTTTGGAAGCGGCGTGAGGGTCGGCGGGATGGAGGAATATAAAGATAACGGAAGAGAACAGAAGGTTGGCATACATGTTATGAGTTCTCCCTGATCAACGTCTCGAGGTGCATCCCACAGCAAATTTTGTTCTGCTTCCTCTGTCCTCCTTAAGTTCTCGTCACGTATGGTAACATAATCAGTAGCACACAGACACACACATATACAGACACGTACGTTTACTGTGCACACCAACAGACCTACATTACACACGCAATACAGTCAACACAGTCTGGTGTCTTTGATGACAGCTGCTGTCTCCATCTGAGCTGAAGATCTACAGTAAACACGCCAACACGATGTAGAAGTCAGCAGCCGTGGACTCCCTGGCCGGATACGGCGGAGATCAGTCATACCAACCCTCCTTCTCGACCTTGCCCACAGAGCCAGCGAAATATATTAGTCTCTTGACCTATCTGATCCGTCGTAAGTGCGGTTCAACACCTTTTTTTTTTAACATTATTTGCCGTACCTTCTATCGTGAAGTGAACATCCCGTCTGGTCTTAAAATCTTCGTTCATGATATAAGGGACACATCAGCCCCGGCCATATCATTCCCTACCAGCAGAGGTTTGTTAAAGGAGACGCCTACCTCCACCAGGCACTATTCGCTATCCAATATGGAAAACAAACGGATTAAAGTAAATTGCCCACATGATGACGATCAACAACAGCCAAGGTTATCCGAGCAGACACCCACTTCACTACAGTCTCGTAGCTGACGAGAATGTCCAAGGTCGACATAGGCAAGGCTTATGAGGACTAACCTTTTAAGGTACTGATAGTAAATCCTAAGATACTCCTCTCTTCACCCACCTTACCAGTGTTCCGCGATTCATACCACGATCTAAAACCCTCTCCCAGGCTAAGAGCTAATAGAAATCCAACACAGTT
>JAUUDZ010429622.1:0-13774 GCA_032361705.1 Panulirus versicolor
ATGAAGTCTGGGATATCACCACGGATGATGATGATGACTTCTGGGAAATCGCCACGGATGATGATGATGACGTCTTGAATATCGCCAAAGATGATGATGATGTCTGGGATATCACCAGGGATGATGTTGATGCGTGGGATATCACAAAAGAATGATGACGACGTCTGGGATATCGCTAAATATATGATGACGTCCGGGATATAGCCACGGATGATGATGATGATGTCTTTGGTAACGCAAAGAATGATGATAATGACGCCCATGATATCGCCACGGATGGTGAAGAAGTCTGGGATGTCACCATTGATGATAATGATGACGTTTGGGATATCACCACGAATGATGATGATGACGTGTGGGATATCACCTCCGATTATGATGACGTCTGGGATATCGCTAAGTATTATGTTGATGTCTGGGATATCGCCACGGATGAAGACGAAGAAGTATGGGATATAGCCATCGATTACAACGATGACGTCTGGCATATCTCAACGAATGATGATGAGGACGTCTGGGATATCGCCAATTATGATGATGGCGTCTGGGATATCTCTAAGGATTATGATGATGTCTGGGATATCTCCACGAATGATGATGACGTCTGGACAATCGCCAAAGATAATGATGACGTCTGGGATATCGCCAAAGAAGAGAGTGACGTCTCGGATATCGTTAGGGATGATGATCATGACGTTTTTGATATCGCCACGGATGACGATGACGTTTTGGATATCGAAAAAGATGATGATGATGTTTACGGATGGGATATCGCGAAAGTATGATTACGAGGTCTAGGATATCGCCAAGGACTATGATGATTACGTCTAAGATATCGCCACGGATGATGATGAAGTCTGGGAAATCGTCAAGGATGATGATGAAGACGTCTGGGATATCGCCACATATAATGATGACATCTACCACATCGCACGGATGATGATGATGATCTCTGGGTTATCGCAACGGATGATGATGACGTCTAGGATATTGCCTAGTATGATGATGATGTCTGAGAAATCGTCAAGGATGATGTTGACCCCTGGGATATCGACAGGGAGGATGATGACGTCTTCATATCGCCAAGGATCATGATGACGTATGGGATATCGCCACATATAATGATGACGTCTGGTATATCGCCACGGTATGATGATGACGTCTGGGATATCGCTAAGGATAATGTTGCTGTCTGGGATCTCGCCAAAGCTGATGATGATGACGTCTGGGATATCGCTAAGCATGATGATGATGAAGTCTGGGTTATCACAACGGAAGATGACGATGAAGTCTGGGATATCACCACTAATGTGATGACGTCTGGGATATCGCTAAGGATATTTGGGATGTCGACAAGGATGATGATAATGACGTCTGGGATATCCCCACTGATGATGATGATGAAATCTTTGATATCACTACGGATGATGATGATGCCGTCTGAGATATTACCACGAATGATGATGATGACGTCTTGGATATCGCCACGGATGATAATGACGTCTGAGATGTCGATAAGGGTTATGCTGATGTCTGGGATATCGCCAAGGATGATGATAATGACGCCTTGAATATCGCCAAGGATGATGATGATGAAGTATGGGATATCATCACAGATGATGATGATGCCGTCTGTGATATCGCCACGGATGATGATGATGACGTCTTGGATATCGCCACGGATGATGGTGACGTCTGAGATATCGCCAAGGATCATGTTGATATCTGGGATATCGCCAAGGATGGTGATAATGACGTTTGGAATATCGCCAAGGATGATGATGATGAAGTATGGGATATCACTACAGATGGTAATGATGCCATCAGTGATATCGCCACGGATGATGATGATGACGTCTTGGATATCGGCACGGATGATGATGATGAGGTGTGGGATATCGCCACGGATGATGATGATGGAGTCTGGCATATCACCACGGATGATGATGATGACGTTTGGGAAATCGCCACGGATGATGATAATGACGTATTGGATATCGCAAAACATTATCATGATATCTGGGATATCACCAGGGATGATATTAACGCCTGAGATATCGCAAAAGGGTGATGACGACGTATAGGATATCGCCACGTTTATGATGATTACATCAAATATATCGACAGGGATGATGATAACGTCTGGGAGATCGCCAAGGATGATGATGAAGACGTCTGTGATATCGCCATATATAATGATGACGTCTACCACAATGCACGGATGATGATGATGACGTCTGGGTTATCGCCACGGACGACTATGACATCTAGGATATTGTCTAGTATGATGATGATGTCTGGGATATCGCCAGGGATGATGTTCACGCCTGGAATATCGACAGGGATGATGATGACATCTTGATATCACCATGGATGATGATGACATCTGAGATATCGCCACATATAATGATGACGTCTGGGATATCGCCAAGGATGATGATGACGTCTGGGATATCGTTAAGGATAATATTGATGTCTGGGATATCGCCAAGGATGATGATGATGACGTCTGGGATATCGCTACAGTTGATGATGATGAAGTCTGGGTTATCACAACGGAAGATGACGATGACGTCTGGGATATCGCTAAGGATTACGTTGATGTCTGGGATATCGCGAAAGATGATGATAATGACGTCTGGGATATCGCCAGGGATGATGATGATGAAGTCTGGGATATCACAACGAATGATGATGATGCCGTCTGGGATATTGCCATGGATAATGATGGTGACGTCTTGGATATCGCCACGGATGATGATGACGTCTGAGATCTCGATAAGGATTATGCTGATGTCTGGGATATCGCCAAGGATGATGATAATGACGTCTAGGATATCGCCAAGGATGATGATAATGAAGTGTGGGTTATCACCATGGATGAAGATGATGCCGTCTGTGATGTCGCCACGGATAAAGATGATGACGTCTTGGATATCGCCACGGATGATGATGACGTTTGGAATATCGCTAAGGATTATGTTGATATCTGGGATATCGCCAAGGATAATGATAAAGACGTTAGGAATATCGCCAAGGATGATGATGATGAAGTATGGGATATCACCACAGATGATAATGATGCCGTCTGTGATATCGCCACGGATGATGATCATGACGTCTTGGATATCGCCATGGATGATGATGATGAAGTCTGGGATATCGCAACGGATGATGACGTCTGGATATCACTAAGGATTATGCTGTTGTCTAAGATATCGCCATAGATGGTGATAATGATGTCTGGGATATCGCCAAGAATGATGATGCAGACGTCTGGGATATCGCCACATATAATGATGAAGTCTACCACATCGCACGGATGATGGTGATGACGTCTGGGTTATCGCCACTGATGACGATGACGTCTTGGATATTGCCTAGTATGATGATGATGTCTGAAATATAGCCAGGGATGATTTTGACGCCTGGGATATCGGAAGGGATGATGATGATATCTTGATATCTCCAAGGATGATGATGACGTCTGGGATATCACCATATATAATGATGACGTCTAGGATGTCTCCACAGATGATGGTGACGTCTGGGTTAAAGCTAAGGATAATATTGATGTCTAGGATATCGATAAGGATGATGATGATGACGTCTGGGATATCGCTACGGATGATGATTGTGAAGTCTGGGTTATCACAACGGAAGATGACGATGACGTCTGGGATATCGCCACTAATGATGATGACGTCTGGGATATCGCTAAGGTTTACCTTGATGTCTGGGATATCGCCAAGGATGACGATAATGACGCCTGGGATATCGCAACGGATGATGATGATGAAGTCTGGGATATCACTACGGATGATGATGATGCCGTCAGGGATATTGCCACGGATGATGATGACGTATTGGATATCGCCACGGATGATAATGACGTCTGAGATATCGCTAAGGATTGTTTTGATGTCTGGGATATAGCCGAGGATGATGATAAATACGTCTAGGATAACGCCAAGGATGATTATGATTAGGTAAGGGATATCATCACGGATGATGATGCCGTCTGGGATATCGTCACGGATGATAATGATAACGTCTTGGATGTCGCCACGGATGATGATGGCGTCTGAGATATCGCGAAGGACTATGTTGATATCTGGGATATCGCTAAGGATGATGATAATGACGTCTGGAATATCGCCAAGGATGATGATGATGAAGTATGAGATATCATCGCAGATGACGATAATTCCGTGTGTGATATCGCCACGGATGATGATGACGTCTTGGATATCACCACGGATGATGATGATGAAGTCTGGGATTTCGTCACGGATGATGATGACGTCTGGAATATCGCTAAGGATTATATTTTTGTCTGGGATATCGCCAAGGATGATGATAATGACGTCTGGGATATCCTCAAGTTTGATGATGATGAAGTCTGGGATATCACCATGGATGATGATGATGACTTCTGGGAAATCGCCATGGATGATGATGGTGACGTCTTGAATATCGCCAAAGATGATGAGGATGATGTCTGGGATATCACCAGGGATGATGTTGATACCTAGGATATCGCAAAAGGGTGATGATGACGTCTGGGATATCGCCAAAGATTACGATGATTACGTCTAAGACATCGTCAAGGATGATGATGAAGACATCTAAGATATCGCCACATATAATGATGACGTCTACTACATCGCACAGATGATGATGATGACGTCTGGGTTATCGCCACGGATGACGATGTCGTCTAGGATATTGTCTGGGATTATGATGATGTCAGGGATATCGCCAGGGATGATGCTGACGCCTGGGATATCGGCAGGGATGATGATGACGTAGTGATATCTCCAAGGATGATGATGACGTCTGGGGTATCGCCACATATAATGATAACGTCTCGGGTATCACCACGGATGATTATGACGTCTGAGATATCGCTAAGGATAATATTGATGTCTGGGATATCGACAAGGATGATGATGATGACGTCTGGGATATCGCTACGGATAATGATGATGATGAAGTCTGGGTTATCACAACAGAAGATGACGATGACGTTTGGAATATCGCCACGAATGATGATGACGTTTGGAATATCGTTAAGGATTATGTTGATGTCTAGGATATCGCCAAGGATGATGATAATGGCGTCTAGGATATCGCAACGGATGATGATGATGAAGTCTGGAATATCTCTACGGATGATGATGATGCCGTCTGGGATATTGCCATGGAGGATGATGATGACGTCTTGGATATCGCCACGGATGATGATGTCTTCTGAGATATTGCTAAGGATTATGTTGATGTCTGGGATATTGCTAAGGTTGATGATAATTACATCTAGGATGTCGCCAAGGATGATGATGATGAGGTTTTGGATATCGCCACGGATGATGATGACGTCTGAGATATCGCTAAGGATTATGCTGCTGTCTGGGATATCGCCAAGGACGATGATAATGACGTTTGGAATATCGCCAAGGATGATGACGATGAAGTGTGAGATATCACCTCGGATGATGATGATGATGCCGTCTAGGATATCGTCACGGATGATGATGATGACGTCTTAGATATCGCCACAGGTGATGATGATGAAGTCTGAGATACCGGTACGGATGATGATGACGTCTGGGATATCGCTAAGGATTATGTTGATATCTGAGATATCGCCAAGAATGATGATAATGACGTCTGGGATATCACCAAGGATGATGATTATGAAGTCTGGGATACCACCACGGATGATGATGATGAAGTCTGGGATATCACCACGGATGATGATTATGCCGTCATGGATATCGGCACGGATGATGATGATGAAGTCTTGGATATCGCCACGGATGATGATGATGAAGTCGGGGATATCACCACGGATGATGATGACGTCTGGGATATCGCTAAGGATTATGTTGATGTCTGTGATATCGCCAAGGATGATGATCATGACGTTTCGGATATCGCCACTGGTGATGATCAAGTCTTCGATATCACAACGGATAGTGATCATGCCGTCTGGGATATCGCCACGGATGACTATGACATCTTGAATATCGCCATGGATGATGATTATGAAATCTGGGATATCGCCACGGATGATGATGATGACGTCTGGGATATCGCCACGGATGATGATGAGGGCTGGGAGATCGCCAAAAGATAATGATGAAGACGTCTGGGATATCGCGAGGGATAATAAAGTCTGGGATTTCGCCAACGATGACGATTACCTCTGGGATATCTTCAGGGATAATGATGACGTCTGAGATACAGCCACGGATGATGATGAAGTCTGGGATATCGCAAAAGGATGATGAGGATGACGTCTGGGATATCGCCACGGATGATGATGACGTCTGGGATATCGCCACGGATGATGATGAAGACGTCTGGGATATCGCCAAATATATGATGAGGTCCGTGATATCGCCACGGATGATGATGACGATGCCTGGGATAACGCAAAGGATTATGATAATGACGCCCGTGATATCGACACGGATGATGAAGAAGTCTGGGATATCGCCATCGATGTAATGATGACGTCTGGGATATCACCAAAAATGATGATGATGACGTCTGGGAAATCGCCTCTGATGATGATGACGTCTGGGTTATCGCTAAGCATTATGTTGATCTCTGGGATATCGCCACGGATGAAGATAAAGAAGTCTGGGATATAGCCATCGATTAAAATGATACCGTCTGGCATATATCAACGAAAAATGATGATGACGTCTGGGATATCGCCAATGATGATGATGGCGTCTTGGATATCGCTAAGGATTATGTTGATGTGTGGGATATTGACACGAATGATGGTGACGTCTGGAATATCGGCAAAGATAATGATGACGTCTGATATATCGCCAAAGATGATTAAGTTGACGTCTGGGATATCGTCAGAGATGATGAAGATGACGTTTGCGATATCGCCACGGATGACGATGACGTCTTGGATATCGCCAAAGATGATGATGATGTCTACGATATCGCCAGGGATGATGTAGACGCTTGGGATATCGCAAAAGGATGATGACGACGTCTGGGATATCGCCAAGGATTATGATGATTACGTCTAAGATATCGCGACAGATGATGATGACATTTGGGAGATCGCCAAGGATGATGATGAAGACGTCTGGGATATCGCCACATATAATGATGACGTGTACCACATCGCACGGATGATGATGATGACGTCTGGGATATCGCCCCGGATGACGATGATGCCTGCGATATCGCAAAGGATGATGATGACGTCGTGATATCGCCAAGGATGGTGATGACGTCTGGGATATCGCCACATATAATGATGACGTCTGGGATATCGCCACGGATGATGATGACGTCTGGGATATCGCTAAGGTTTGTATGAATGTCCGGGATATCGCCAAGGATGATGATGATGGTTCTGGGATATCACTACGCATGATGATGATGAAGTCTGGGTTATCACAACGGAAGATGAAGATGACGTCTGGAATATCGCCATGGATAATGATGACGTCTGGAATATCGCTAAGGATTATTATGATGTATAGGATATCGCCAAGGATGATGATAATGACGTTTGGGATATCGCCACGTATGATGATGATTAAGTCTGCGATATCACTACGGATGGTGATGATGCCGTCTGGGATATTCCCACGGATGATGATGATGACGTCTTGGATATCGCCACGGATGATGGTGACGTCTAAGGTATCGCTAAGGATTATGTTGATGTCTGGGATATCGTCAAGGACGAAAATAATGACGTCGAGGATATCGCCAAGGATGATGATGATGAAGTCTGGGATATCACCAAGGATGATGATGATGCCGTCTGGAAAATCGCCACGGATGATGAAGATGATGTCTTGGATATCGCCACGGATGATGACGTCTGAGATATTGCTAAGGATTATGTTGATGTCTGGGATATTGCTAAGGTTGATGATAATGACGTCTAGGATATCGCCAAGGATGATGATGATAAAGTCTGGGATATCACCACTGATGATGATGATGCCGTCTAAGATATAGCTAAGGATGATGATGAAGAGGTTTTGGATATCGCCGCGGATGATGATGACGTCTGAGATATTGCTAAGGATTATGTTGCTGTCTGTGATATCGCCAAGGGAGATGATAATGACGTTTGGAATATCGCCAAGGATGATGATGATGAAGTGTGGGATATCACCACGGATGATGATGATGCCGTCTGGGATATCGCCACGGATGACGATGATAACGTCTTGGATATCGCCACAGATGATGATGATGAAGGCTGGGATATCGGTACGGATGATGATGACGTCTGGGATATCGCTAAGGCTTATGTTGATGTCTAAGATTTCGCCAAGGATGATGATAATGACGTCTGGGATATCGCCAAGGATGATAATGATGAAGTCTGGGATTTCACCACGGATGATGATGATGAAGTGTGGGATATCACCACGGATGATGATTGTGCCGTCTGGGATATCACCACGGATGATGATGATGAAGTCTGGGATATCACCACGGATGATGATAACGTCTGGGATATGGATTAGGATTATGTTGATGTCTGGGATATCACCAAGGATGATGATAATGACATCTGGGATGTCGCCAAGGACGATGATGATGAAGTCTGTGATATCAACACGGATGATGATTATGCCGCCTGGGATATCGCCACGGATGATGATGATGACGTCTTGGATATCCCCACAGATGATGATGATGAAGTCCGGGATATCACCACGGATGATGATGACGTCTGGGATATCGCTAAGGATTATGTTGATGTCTGTGATATCGCCAAGGACGATAATCATGACGTTTCGGATATCGCCACAGGTGATGATGATCAAGTCTGGGATATCACAACGGATAATGATCATGCCGTCTGGGATATCGCCAAGGATTATGATAATGACGTCTTGGATATCGCCATGGATGATGGTGATGATGAAGTTTGGGATATCGCCACGGATGACGATGATGACGTCTGGGATATCGCCACGGATGATGATGACACCTGGGAGATCGCCAAAGACAATGATGAAGACGTCTGGGATATCGCAAGGGATAACAATAAAGTCTGGGATATCGCCAACGATGACGATGACCTCTGGGATATCGCCAAGGATGATGACGAAGACGTTTGAGATATCTCCATGGATAATGATGACGTCTGAGATATAGCCACGGATGATGATGAAGTCTGGGATATCGCAAAAAGGATGATCATGACATCTGAGATATCGCCAAGGATGATGATGATGACGTCTGGGATATCGCCATGGATGATGAGGATGACATCGGGGATATCGCCAAGGATGATAATGACGTCTGGGATATCGCCACGGATGATGATGAAGACGTCTGGGATATCGCCAAATATATGATGAGGTCCGGGATATCGCCACGGATGATGATGATGATGCCTGGGATAATGCAAAGGATTATGATAATGACTCCCTTGATATCGACACGGATGATGAAGTCTGGGATATCGCCATCGATGATAATGATGACGTCTGGGATATCACCAAAAATGATGATGATGACGTCTGGGATATCGCCTCTGATGATGATGACGTCTGGGATATCGCTAAGAATTATGTTGATGTCTAGGATATCGCCAAGGATGATGATAATGACGTCTAGGATATCGCTGAGGATGATGATGATGAAGTCTGGGATATCACCACGGATGATGATGATGCCGTCCGGAATATCACTACGGATGATGATGATAACGTCTTGGATATCGCCGCGGATGATGATGATGTCTGAGTATCGCTAAGGATTATGTTGATGTCTGGGCTATCGCCAAGGATGATGGTAATGACCTCTTGGATATCGCCAAGAATGATGATGATGATGAAGACTGGGATATCACCACGGATGATGAGGATGACGTGTGTGATATCGCCACTGATAATGATGATGAAGTCTGGGATATAACCATGGATGATGATGATGACGTCTGGGATATCGCCGCGTATGATGATGACGTTTGGGGTATCGCTAAGGATTATGCTGATATCTGGGAGATCGCCAAGGATGATGATAAGGACGTATGGGATATCGCCACGGACGATAATGATGAAGTCTGGGATATCACCACGGATGATGATGATGATGCTGTCTGGGATATCGCCACGGATGATGATGATGACGTCTTCGATATCGCCACGGATGATGATGATGATGACGTCTTGGAAATTCCCAGAGATGATGATGATGAAGTCTTTGATATCACCACGGATGATGATGACGTCTGGGATATCGCTAAGGATTATGTTGATGTCTTGGATATCGCCTAGGATGATGATAATGACGTCTGGGATATCACCACGGATGATGATGATGAAGTCGGGGATATCACCACGGATGATGAGAATGCCGTCTGGGATATCGCCACGGATGATGATGATGAATTCTAGGATATCGCCAGGTATAAAATTGACGTCTTGGAAATCGATAAGGGTAAGATATCGCCAAGGATGATGATGATGACATCTGAGATATCGCCACGGAATATAATGACGTCCGGGAGATCGTTAAGGTTGATGGTGAACACATCTGGGATATCGCCACATATAATGATGACGTTTAGATTATCGACATGGATGATGATGATGACGTCTGTGATATCGCCACGGATGATGATGATGACTTCTGGGATATCACCACGGATGATGATGACGTCTAGGAGATCACCAAGAATGATGGTGACGTTTGGGATATCCCCACGGATGATGATGACGTCTCTGATATCACCAAGAATGATGATAATGTCTCGAATATCGCCAAGGAAGATGATGAAGACGTCTGAGATATCGCCAGGGATAAGGATGATGACTGAGGTATCGCCACGTATGATAATGAAGACGTCTGGGATATCCCCACGGATGATGATGATTCAGAGATATCACTAGGGATGATGATGACGTCTGGTATATCGCGACGGATGATAATGAAAACGTCTGGGATATCGCCACATACAATGATGACGTCTGGGATATCGCCACGGATGAGGATGATGATGTCTGCGATATCGCCACGGATGATGATAATGACGCCTGAGATATCGCCACGGATGATGATGAAGTCTGGGATATCGCCACGGATGATGATGAAGTGTGGGATATCGCCACGGATCATGATAAAGACGTCTGGAATATCGCCATGGATGATAATGATGACTCCTGGGGTATCGCCACTCACAATAATGACGTCTGGAATATGCAAAGGATTATGTTGTCTGGGATATCGCCACGGATGACGATGTGTCTGGGATGAATCTACTGATGTTCATGATGCCTAGGATATTGCCTAGGATGATGATGATATCTGGGATATCGCCAAGGATAATGATGAAGTCTACGATATCGGCAGGGATTATGATGACGTCGTGATATTGCCATTGATGATGATGAAGTCTGGGATATCGCCACATATAATGATGACGTCTGGTATATCGCCATGGATGATGATGTCTAGGATATCGCTAAGGATTAAATTGATGCCTGGGATATCGCCAAGGATGATGATGATGACGTCTGGGATATCACCACGGTGATGATGATTAAGTCTGGGATATCAACATAGATGATGATGATGACGTCTGGCATATGGCCACGGAAGATGATGGCGTCTTGGATATCGCTAAGGATTATGTTGATGTCTGGGATATCGCCAAGGATGATTATATTTACGTCCGGGATATCGCCACGGATGATGATGATGAAGTCTGGGATATCACCATGGATGATGATGATGACGTCTTGGATATCGCCACGGATGATGATAACGTCTGGGATATCGCCACCGATGATGATGACGTCTCGGAGATAGCCAAGGATGATGATGACGTCTGGGATATATCCATGTATAATGTTGACACCTTGGACATCGCTAAGGATGATGATGACGTCTGGGATATCGCTAAGGATGATGATGATGACATCTTAGATATCGCCACGGATGTTGATAACCTCTGAGAGATCGCCAAGGATGATAATGAAGACGTCTGGGATATCGCCAGGGATACTGATGACGTATGGGATATTGACACGGATGATGGTGACGTCTGGAATATCGCCAAGGATGATGATGAAGACATCTGAGATATCGACAGGGATAATAATGACGTCTGATATGTCGTCATGGATGATGATGATGACGTCTAAAATATCGCCATAGATGATGATGACGTCTGGGAGACAGCCAAGGATGATGATGACGTCTTCGATACCGCTATGTATAATGTTGACGTCTTAGATATCGCTAGGGATGATGATGACGTCTGGGATATCGCTGAGGATGATGATGACATCTGAGATATTGCCACAGATGGTGATGACCTCAGGGAGATCGTCAAGGATGATGATGAAGACGTCTGGGATATCGCCAGGGATAGTAATGACGTATGGGATATCGCCACGGATGATGGTGACGTCTGGAATATCGCCATGGATGATGATGAAGACATCTAAAATATCGCCAGGGATAATAATGACGTCTAATAAATCGCCACGGATGATGATGATGACGTCTGGGATACTGCCAAGGATGATGATCATGACGTCTGGGATATAGCCAGGGATAATGATGACGTCTGGGATATCGCCACGGATGATGATGAAGACGTCTGGGATATCGCCATATAAAATGATGACGAAAGGGATATCGCCACGGATGGTGATGAACATGTCTACGATATCGCCACGGATGATTATAATGACGAAGGGATATCGCCACGGATGATGATGGCGTCGGGATATCGCCACGGATGATGATGAAGACGTCTGGGATATCGCTAAGGATTATGTTGACAGGAATGATGTTGATAGGAATGATGTTGACAGGAATGATATCGACAGGAATGATGTTGAAACTTGGGATATCGCAAAAAGGATGATGACTACGTCTGGGATATCACCAACGATGATGATCATTACGTGTAGGATATCGCCACGGATGATGATGATATCTGGGAGATCGCCAAGGATGATGATGAAGACGTCTGGGATGTCGCCACATTTAATGATGACGTCTAGCACATCGCCACGGATGATAATGATGACGTCTGGGATATCGCCACGGATGACGATGACGTCTAGGATATCGCCATGGATGACGATGATGTCTGGAATATCGCCAGGGACGATGTTGACGCCTGGGATATCGCCAAATATAATGATGTCTAGCATATCGCTACGGATGATAATGACGTCTGGGATATCGCTAAGGATTTCATTGATATCTGGGATATCGCCAAGGATGATGATGATGACATCTGGGATATCGCCACGGATGATGATGATGAAGTCTGGGATATCACCACGGAAGATGATGATGACGTCTGGGATATCGCCATCGATGATGATGACGTTTGGGATATCGCTAAGGATTATGTTGATGTTTGGGATATCTTCAAGGATAATGATAATGACGTCTGGGATATCGCCACGCATGATGATGATGAAGTCTGGGTTATCGCCACGGATAATGATGATGTATGGGATATCGCCAAGGATTATATTGATGTCTGGGATATCGCCAAGAATAATGATAATGATGTCTGGGTTATCGCCAAGGATGATGATGATGAAGTCTGGGATATCACCACGAATGACGATGATGCCGTCTGGGATACCGTCACGGATGATGATGATGGCGTCTTAGATATCGCCAAGGATGATGATGATGAATTCTGGGATATCACCAAGGATGATGATGACGTCTGGGATATCGCGAAGGATTATGTTGATGTCTGGGATATCGCCAAGGATGATGATAATGA
>JAUUDZ010429644.1:0-13770 GCA_032361705.1 Panulirus versicolor
CTCCATGGTTAAGATCAGCTTGAAGTATCTATGGTTTATTGTCAGTTTGATCAATCCATGGTTCATTGTCAACTTGAACTCTTCATGGCTCAGAACAGCTTGATCTATCCATAGTTAAGATCAGCTAGATCAATCCATGGTTCATTGTCATCTTGATCTCTCCATGGTTAAGATCAGCTTGAAGTATCTATGGTTTATTGTCAGTTTGATCAATCCATGGTTCATTGTCAACTTGATCTATCTATGGTTCATTGTTAGCTTGATAAGTCCAAGTTCATTTCAGCTTCACCAATCCATGGTTTATTGTCAGCTTGATCTATCCATGGTTTATTGTCAGGTTGATCAGTGTATGGCTCATTTTCAGCTTGATTAATCAATGGTTCATTGTCAGCTTGAGCTAGACATGGTTCATCATCAATTTGATCAATTCATTGTTCGTTATTAGATTGATAATCCATGGTTAATTGTAAACTTGATCTATCCATGGTGTAGAGTGGCTTTATCTATCCATGGTTCATTGTCAGTTTGATCTATCCAAAGCTCATTTTTCAGCTTGATCAATCCATGGCTCATTGTCAGCATGATCAAACCAAAGTTTATTGTCAGCTTGATCAATCAATGTCAGCTTGATATATCCATTGTTTAGAGCAGCTTCATCTATCCATTGTTCAGAACAGTTTCATCTGTCATTGGTTCATTTGTCAGGTTGATCAATCCATGATTCCTTGTTAGTTTGATTAATCCTTGGCCCGTTGTCATCTTGATCAATCTATGGGTCATTGTCAGCTTGATCAATCCATGGTTCAGAACACTTGGATCTATCCATGGTTCATCGTCAACTTGATCAATCCATGGTTTATTGTCAGTTTAATCTCTCCATGGTTCAGAGCAGCTCGACCTATCCATGGTTCAGAGCAGTTTGATCGACCATTGGTTCATTTGTCAGGTTGATCAATCCATGGTTCGTTGTTAGTTTAATCAATCCATTGTTCATTATCATCATGATGAATCCATGGTTCATTGTCAGCTTAATCTCTTCATGGTTCAGAACATAGATCTATCCATGGTTTATCGTCAGTTTGATTAATCCATGGTTCATTGTCATCTTGATCTATCTATGTTAAGAAAAGCTTATTCTATCTATTGTTTATAGTCAGTTTGATCAATCCATTGTTCATTGTCAACTTGATCTATCTTTGGCTTATTGTTAGCTTGATCAGTCCTTGGTTCGTTGTCAGCTTCATCAATACATGGTTCATTTTCAGCTTGATATATCCTTTGTTCCGAGCAGCTTGATCTAGCCATGGGTCAGAGCAATTTAATCTATCATTGGTTCATTTGTCAGGCTTATCAATCCATGGTTCATTGTTAGTTTGATCAATCCATGATTCATTGTCAACTTGATCAATCCATGGTTCCTTTTTCAGATTGATCTATCCATGGTTCCGAGCGTCTTGATTAACTTTGTTCTTTGTGAACCTGATCAATCCAGGGTTCAATGTCAGCTTGATCAATCTATGGTTCATTGTCAGCTTGATCAATCTATGGTTCATTGTCAGCTAGATTTATCCATGGACCATTATCAGCTTGATGTAGCTCCAGTTAAAATCAAGTTCATCTATCCATGGTTCATTGTCAGCTTGACCAATAAACGGGTCATTGTCAGCATGATCCCTCCATGATTCATTTTTAGCTTAATCAATCCATGGTTCATTGTCAGCTTGATCAATCCATTGTTCACTCTCAGCTTGACGTATCCATGGTTCATATTCAGCTTGATCCATCCATGGTTCAGTCCAGCTTGATCTATACTTGGTTCATTGTTAGCTTGATCAATCCATGGTTTGTTGTCAGCTTGAACTCTCCATTGTTCAGAGCAGCTTGATTAATCAGTGGATCATATTCAGCTTGATCTATCCATCGTTCATTGTCAGCCTGATCTATCTATTGTTCAGAGCAGCTTTATCTATACTCGGTTTATTGTCAGGTTGATCAATCCATGATTCGTTGTCAGGTTCAACTATCCATGGTTCAGAGTAGCTCGATCTATCTATGATTCATCATCAGCTTGATCAATTCATGGTTCATTATCAGCTTGATCTGTCCATGGGTCATTGTTAGCTTGATTAGTTCATGGTACATTTTGGGCTAGATCAATCCATTGTTCATTGTCAGCTTGATTTATTCATGGTTCAGACCAGCTTGATCTATCCATGTTTCAGAACAGTTTGATATATCCATGGTTCATTTTTGAGGTCGATCAATCCATTGTTCATTATTAGTTTGATTAATCCATGGCCCATTATCATCTTGATCAATCCATGACTCATTGTCAGCTTGATCAATCCATTGTTCAGAACAGCTTGATCTATCCATGGTTCATCGTCAGCTTGATCAATCCATGGTTTTCTGTCAGCTTAATCTGTCCATGGTTCAGAGCTGCTCGATATATCCATGGTTCAGAGAAGTTTGATCTACCATTGGTTTATTTGTCAGGTTGATCAATCATTGGTTCGTTGTTAGTTAAATCATTCCATTGTTCATTATCATCTTGATCAATCCATTGTTCATTGTCAGCTTGATCTCTTCATGGTTCAGAACAGCTTGATCTATCCATAGATCAATGTCAAATTGATCAATCCTTGGTTCAATGTCATCTTGATCCATCCATGGTTTATTGTTTGCTTGATCAGTCCATCGTTCATTGTCAGCTTCATCAATACATGGTTCATTGTCAGGTTGATCTATCCATAGTTCATTGTGCTTGATCTATACATGGTTCAGAGCAGCTTGATCTATACTTTGTTCATTGTCAACTCAATCAATTCATAGTTCATTGTCAGCATGGTCAATCTATGGTTCATTGTCAGCTTTAGATATCCATTGTTCATTGTCAGCTTGATCTCTCAATGGTTAAAATCCGCTTGATCTATCCATGGCTCATTGTCAGCTCGGTCAATCCACGGTTCATTGTCCGCCTGATCTCTCTATGGTTCACTGTCAGCTTTATCTATCCATGGTTCATTGTCAGCTTGTTTTAAACATGGTTCATTATCAGCTTCATCAATCGATGGTTCACTGCCAGTTTAGTCAACCCATTATTCATTATCAATTTCATCTACCCATGATTCAAAGCAGCTTGATTTATCAATGGCTCATTGTCAGTTTTATCTATCCAATGTTCATTTGTCACCTTGATCAGTCTATGGTTCACTGTCAGCTTGATTTGTCCATGGTTTAGAGCAGCTTCATCTATCCCTGGGTCAGAGCAGTTTCATCTACCATTGGTTCATTTTCAGGTTAATCAATTCATGGTTCATTGTTAGTTTGATTAATCCATGGCCCATTTTCATCTTGATCAATCCATGGTTCATTGTTAGCTTGATCAATCCATGGTTCAGAATAGCTTGATCTATCCATGGTTCATCGTCAGTTTGATCAATCCATGGTTTATTGTCAACTTAATCTCTCCATGGTTCAGAGCAGCTCGTTCTATCCATTGTTCAGAGCACTTTGATCTACCATTGGTTCATTTGTCAAGTTGATCAATCCATGATTTGTTGTTAGTTTAATCAATCCATGGTTCATTATCATCATGATCAATCCATGGTTCATTGTCAGCTTGATCTCTTCATGGTTTAGAGCAACTCGATCTATCCATGGTTCAGAGCATTTTGATCTACCATTGGTTCATCTGTTAGGTTGATCAATTCATGGTTCATTGCCATCTTGATCTATCCATGGTTAAGATCAGCTTGAAGTATCTATGGTTTATAGTCAGTTTGATCAATCCATGGTTCATTGTCAACTTGAGCTATGCATGGCTCATTGTTAGCTTGATCAGTCCATGGTTCATTGTCAGCTTAATCAATCCAGGGTTCCTTGTCAGCTTGATCAACCTATTGTTCATATTCAGCTTGATCTATCAATGGTTTATTGTCAGCTTGATCTATCCATGGTTAAGATCAGCTTGATCTTTCCATGGTTCATTGTCAGCTTGATTTATCCATGGTTCATTGTCAGTTTGATCAATCCATGGTTCATTGTCATCTTGATTTATCCATAGTTAAGATAAGCTTGATATATAAATGATTTATAGTCAGTTTGATCAATCCATGGTTCATGGTCGACTTGATCAATCCATGGTTCATTCTCAGCTTGATTATTCTATCGTTCATTGTCAGTTGGATCTAAACATGGTTCATTATCAGCTTTATCAATCCATGGTTCATTGTGAGCTTGATCAATCCATAGTTCATTGTCAGCTTGATCTCTCCAAACTTCAAAGCCGCTTGATCTATCCATGGTTTATTGTCAGTTTGATCTATGCAAGGTTCACTTGTCAACTTCATCAATCTTGAACTATTCATAGTCCATAGCAGCTTCATCTATCCATTGTTTATTGTCAGCTTGATTAATCTAAGTTTCATTTTCAGCTTGATTAATCCATGGTTCATTGCCAACTTGATCTAAACAAGGTTCATCATCAGTTTGATCAATGCATGGTTCATTATCATCTTGATAATCCATAGGTCATTGTCAACTTGATCTATCCATGGTTTAAAACAGCTTTATCTATCCATAGTTTATGTCAGTTTGATCTATCCAAAGATCATTTTTCAACTTGATCAATCCATGGCTCATTGTCAGCTTGATCAATCCAAAGTTTATTGTCAGCTTGATCAATCCATATTTCGTTATCAAGCTTGATATATCCATGGTTCAGAGAAGTTTGATCGATCATTGGTTCATTTGTCAGGTTGATGAGTCCACGGTTCACATTTAGTTTGATCAATCCATGGTTCATTTTCATCTTGATCACTTCATGGTTCATTGTCAGCTTTATCTATCCATGGTTCAGAGCAGCTTGATCTATCCATGGTTCGTCGTTAG
Source organism: Panulirus versicolor (assembly GCA_032361705.1). Lineage (NCBI taxonomy): Eukaryota > Metazoa > Arthropoda > Malacostraca > Decapoda > Palinuridae > Panulirus > Panulirus versicolor. The sequence continues at coordinate 4,894 of JAUUDZ010429644.1, forward strand.
CTTGATCAATCCATGGGTCATTGTCATCTTGATCTATCCATGGTTAAGATCAGCTTAATCTATCCATGGTTAAGATCAGCTTTATCTATCCATGGTTTATAGTCAGTTTCATCAATCCATCTTTCATTGTCGACTTGATCAATCCATGGTTCAATCTCAGCTTGATTATTCTATCGTTCATTGTCAGTTTGATCTAAAAATGGTTCATTATCAGCTTGATCAATCCATGGTTCATTGTGAGCTTGATTAAGGAATAGGTCAGTGTCAACTTGATTTCTTCATGGTTCAAAGCAGCTTGAACTATCCATGGTTAAATGTCAGATTGATCTAGCCAAGGTTAATTTGCTACCTTGATCAATCCATGGTTCATTGTCAGCTTGATCAATTCATGGGTCAGAGGAGTTCGATCTATCCATGGTTCAGAGCAGTTTGATCTATCATTGGTTCATTTGTCAAGTTGATCAATTCATGGTTCATTGTTAGTTTGATCAATCCATGGCTCATTGTCATCTTGATCAGTCCATGGTTCATTGTCAGCTTTATCTACCCATCGTTCAGAATAGCTTCATTTATCCATGGTTCATCGTCAGCTTGGTCTATGTATGGGCCATCGTCAGCTTTATCACTCCTTGGCTCATTCTCAGATTAATCAATCCATAGTCCATTGTCATCTTGATATATCCATGTCTCAGTGCAGTCTCATCGATCTATGGTTCATTTTCAGTTTGATCAGTCCATGTTTCTTTGTCAGCCTGAATAATTCAGGATTCATTGCCAGCTTGATCAATCCATAGTTCATTGTCACCTTGATCTATCCATGTTTCAAAGCAGCTTTATCTATCCGTGGTTCATTGTCAGTTTGATCTATCTTAGGTTCATATGTCAGCTTGATCAATCCATAGTTTGTTTTCAGCTTGATCAATCCATGGTTCATTGTCAGCTTGATCAATCCATGTTTCATTGTCAACTTGATCTCTCCATGGTTCAGATCAGCTCCATCTACCCACGGTTCATTTGTCAGGTTGATCTATATTTGGTTCATTGTAAGGTTGATCAATCAATGGTTCATTGTCAGCTTGACCTATCCATGTTCAGAGCAGCTTGATCTATACTTGGTTCATTGTCAGTTTGAAGAAAACTTGGTTCATTGTCATCTTGATCCATCTTTTATTCATTGTCTGTTTGATCTTTTCATGGTTCAGAGCATCTTGATCTATCTATGGTTAATTGTCAGCTTGATCAATCTATGGTTCATTTTCAGCTGGATTAATACATGGTTCATTGTCAGCTTCATCTAAACATGGTTCATTATTAGCTTGGTAATCCATAGTTCATTGTCAACTTGATCTATCCATGTTTTAAAGCAGCTTTATCTATCCATAGTTCATTGTCAGTTTGATCTTTCCGAAGTTCATTTGTCAGCTTGATTAATCCAAGGTTCATTGTCAGCTTCATCAATCCATAGTTTATTTTCAGCTTAATCAATCCATGTTTCATTGTCAGCTTGATATATCCATGGTTCAGAGCAGCTCGATCTATCCATGGTTCAGAGCAGTTTGATCTATCATTGGTTCGTCAGGTTGATCAATACATGGTTCATTGTTAGTTTGATCAATCCATGGTTGGTGTCATCTTGATCAATCCAAAGGTCATTGTCAACTTGATCTATCCATGGCTTATTGTCAGCTTGATCGATCCATATTTCATTGTCAGCTTGAACTGTGCATGGTTTAGAGCAGTTTGATCTATCCATAGATCCTTTTCAGCTTGATAAATCTATTTCTAATTGCCAACTTGATCAAACCATGGTTAAATGTCAGCTTGATCTATCCATGGTTCATTGTCAGCTTGATCTCTCCATGGTTCTGAGCAGGTTGAACTATTCTCGGCTCATTTTCAGCTTGATCAATTCAAGGTTCGTTGTCAGCTTGAACTATCTATGGTTCAGAGCAGCTTGATTTATCCATGATTTATATTCACCTTTGTCAATCAATGGTTCATTGTTAGCTTGAGCTATCCTTTATTCATTGTGTGCTTGATCTATTAATGTTTCAGAGCAGTTTGATCTATGCATGGTTTATTGTGAACTTGATGGTTCAGCTTGATTAATCCATGGTTCATTGTCAGCTTGATCTAAACGTAGTTCATCATCAGTTTCATCAATTCATGGTTCATTATTAGCTTGGTAATCCATAGTTCATTGCCAACTTGATCTATCCATGGTTTAAAGCAGCTTTATCTCTCCATAGTTCATTGTCATTTTGATATACCCAAAGTTCATCTGTCAGCTTGATCAATCCATTGTTCATTATCAGCTTCATCAGCCTATAGTTTACTTTCAGTTTGATCAATCCATGTTTCATTGTCAGCTTGATATACCAATGGTTCAGAGCAGCTCGATGTATCCATTGTTCAGAGCAGTTTGATCTATCCTTGGTTTATTTGTCAGGTTGATCAATCCATGGTTCATTGTTAGTTTGATCAATCCATGGTTGATTGTCATCTTGATCAATCCATGGTTCATTTCAGCTTGATCTATCCATGGTTCATTTTCAGCTTGAACGATCCATGTTTCATTGCCAGCTTGAAGTGTCCATGGTTCAGAACAGTTTGATTTATCCATTGCTCCTTTTCAGTTTGATCAATCTATAGTTAATTGTCAGCTTGATAAGACCATGGTTAGACGTCAGCTTGATCTATCCATAGTTCATCGTCAGCTTGATCTCTCCATGGTTCAGAGCAGGTTGAACTATCCTTGGCTCATTTTCAGCTTGATGAATCCATAGTTTGTTGTCAGCTTGAACTATCCAAGGTCCAGAGAAGCTTGATTTATCCATGATTCATATTCAGCTTAATCAATCAATGGTTCATTGTCAGCTTAATCAATCCATGTTCATTGTCAGGTTGATCTATTTATGGGTCATTGTCAACTTGATCTATCCATTGTTCATTGTCTGCTTGATCTATTCATGGTTCAGAGCAACTTGATCTATGCATGGTTCATTGTCAGCTTGATCAATATATGGTTCATTGTCAGCTTGATTAATCCATGATTCATTATCAGCTTCATCTAAACATGATTCATCGGGAACTTGATCAATCTATGGTTCAATATCAGCTTGATTAATCCATAGTTAATTGTTAACTTGATCTATTCATGGTTCAAAGCAGATTTATCTCTCCATGCTTAATTTTCAGTTTGATCTATCCAGGTTCATTTGTCAGCTTGATCAATCCATAGTTTATCTTCAGCTTGATCAATCCATGATTTATTTTCAATTTGATCAAGCCATGCTTCATTGTCAGCTTGATATATCAATGGTTCATAGCAGCTCGATCTATCCATGGTTCAGAGCAGTTTGATCTATCATTGGTTCACTTGTCAGGTTGATGAATCCATGGTTCATTGTTAGTTTGATCAATCCATGGTTCATTGTCATCTTGATCAATCCATGGTTCATTGTCAGCTTCATCGATCCTTGGTTCATTGTCAGCTTGATCTATCCGGATTTCATTGTCAGCTTAAACTATCCAGGGTTCAGAGCAGCTTGATCTATCCTTTGTTCCGTTTCAGCTTGATCCATCTATGGTTAATCGTCAGCTTGATCAAACCATTGTTAAATGTCAGCTTTATCTATTCAGGGTTCATTGTCAGCTTCATCTCTCCATGGTTCAGAGCAGGGTGAACTATCTTTGGCTCATTTTCAGCTTGATCAATCCATGGAACGTTGTCAGCTTTTACTATTCATGGTTTAGATCAGCTTGATTTTTCTATGATTCATATTCAGCTTAATCAATGAATGGTTCATTGTCAGCTTGATGAATCCATGGTTCATTGTCAGGTTGATCTATATATGGTTCATTGTCAGCTTGATATATCAATTGTTCATTGTCTACTTGATGTATTCATGGTTCAGGGCAGCTTGATCTATCCATGGTTTTTTGACAGTTTGATCAACATATGGTTCATTGTCAGCTTGATTAATCCATGGTTCATTATCAGTTTGATCTAAATATGATTAATCGGAAGCTTGATCAATCCTTGGTTCAATGTCAGCTTGATCAATCCATAGCTCATTGTCAACTTGATCTCTCCAAAGATCAAAGCATCCTTATCTATCTATGGTTAATTGTCAGTTTGATCTATCCAAGGTTCATTTGACAGTTTGATCATTCAATGGATCATCTTCAGTTTGATCAATCCATGGTTAAATGTTAGTTTCTTCAATCCATTGTTCATTGTCATCTTGATTAATCCATTGTTCATTGTCAGCTTGATATATCTATAGTTCATTTTTAGCTTCATCTATCCATAGTTCAAAACAGCTTGATCAATCCATTGTTCATTGTTAGTTTGTTCAATCCATGGTGCATTGTCATCTTTATCAATCCATGGTTCATTGTCGACTTGATCAATCCATGGTTCATTCTTAGCTTGATTATTCTATCGTTTATTGTCGGTTTAATCTAAACATTGTTCATTGTCAGCTTGATCAATCCATTGTTCATTGTCAGCATGATCAATCCATCGTTCATTGTCAACTTGATCATTTCATGGTTCAAAGCAGCTTGATCTATCAATGGTTCATTGTCAGTTTGATGTATGCAAGGTTCATTTGTCACCTTGATCAATCCATGGTTAATTGTCAGCTTGATCTATCCATGTTCAGCGCAGCTTGATCTATACTTGGTTCATTGTCAGCTTGATTAAAACATGGTTCATTGTCAGCCTGACATATCCACTAATCATTGTGTGCTTTATCTATTCATGGTTCAAAGCAGCTTGATCTATTCATGGTTCAGAGCAGCTTAATCTATTCATGGTTCAGAGCAGCTTGATCTATCCATGGTTTATTTTCCTGTTTGATCAATCTATAGTTCATTTTCAGCTTGATTAATCCATGATTCAATGTCAACTTGATCTGATAATGCTTCGTCATCAGTTTGATCAATGCATAGCTCATTCTTAGGTTGATAATCCATAGTTCATTGTCAATTTGATCTATTCATGGCTTATAGGAGCTTTATCTATCCATGGTTTATTGTCAATTTGATCTATCCAAAGCTCATTTTTCAGTTTGATCAATCCATGGTTTATTGTCAGCTTGAACAATCCATAGTTTATTGTCAGCTTGATGAATCCATGTTTCATTATCAGCTTGATATATCCATGGTTCAGAGCAGCTCGATGTATCCATGATTCAGAGCAGTCTGTTCTATAATTGGTTCATTTGTCAGGTTGATCAATCAATGGGTTATTGTTAGTTTGATCAATCAATGGTTCATTGTCATCTTGATCATCCATGGTTCATTGTCGGCTTTATCTATCCATGGTTCAGAACAGCTTGATGAATCCATGGTTCATTCGTTAGGCTGATCAATCCATGGATCATTGTCATCTTGACAAATACATGGTTAAGATCAGCTTAATCTATTCATACTTTATAGTCTGTTTGATTAATCCATCGCTCATTGTCGACTTGATCAATCCATTGTTCATTCTCAGCTTGATTGTTCTATCGCTCATTGTCAGTTTGATCTAAACATGTTTCATTGTCAGCTTGATCAATCCATGGTTCATTGTGAGCTTGATGAATTTATAGTTCATTGTCAACTTGGTCTCTCCATGGTTCAGAGCAGCTTGATCTATACATGGTTCATTGTCAGTTTGATCTATCCAAGGTTCATTTGTCACATTGGTCAATCCATGCTACATTGTCAGCTTGATCTATCCCTGGCTCAGAGGAGCTCGATCTATCCATGGTTCTGCGCAGTTTATCTATTATTGGTTCATTTGTCAGGTTGATCAATCAATGGTTCCTTGTTAGTTTGATTAATCCATGATTTATTGTCACCTTGATCAATCCTTGGTTCATCGTCAGCTTGATCTATCCATGGTTTCAGAACAACTTCATCTATCCATGGTTCATCGTCAACTTGATCAATCCAACTTTCATTGTCATCTTGATCTTTCTATGGTCAAGTTCAGTTTGATCTATCCATGGATTACAGTCAGTTTGATTAATCCCTGGTTCGTTGTCGGCTTGATCCATCCGTGGTTCATTGTCAGCTTGTGCCATCCAAGGTGCAGAGCAGATTGATATATCCATGATTTAGAGCAATTTGATATGTCTATGGTTAATTTGTCATGTTGATCAATCCAGGGTTCATTGTCAGTTTGATCAATCCATGGTTTATTGCCAGCTTGATCTATCTATGGTTAAGAGCAGGTTGATGTATCCTTGGCTCATTTCAGCTTGTTCAGTCCATGATTCGTTGTTAGCTTGATCTATCAATGGTTCATTGTCATCCTGAACTATCCAGGATTCAGAGCAGCTTGATCTATCCCTGGATTATTATCAGCATGATCAATCCATGGTTCATTTTCAGCTTGATCAATCCATGGTTCATTGTCAGCTTGATCAAACCATGGTTCGTTGTCAGCTTGATCAATCAATGGTTCATATTCAGCTTGATCAATGCATGGTTCCTTGACTGCCTGATCTATCCACGGTTCATTGTCAGCTTTATCTATCCATGGTTCAGAACAGCTTGGTCTATGTATGGGCCATCGTCAGCTTGATCACCCTCTGGTTCATTCTCAGATTGATCAATCCATAGTCCATTGTCATTTTTATCCATCGCTCAGCGCAGACTGATCGATCAATGGTTCATTGTTAGTTTGATCAATCCTTGTTTCTTCGTCAGCCTGATCAATCCAGGGTTCATTGTCAGCTTGATCAATCAATAGTTCATTGTCAACTTGATCTATCCATGGTTCAAAACAGCTTTATCTATCTGGGGTTCATTGTCAGTTTGATCTATCCTAGGTTCATTTGTCAATTTCAATCCATAGTTGATTTTCAGGTTTATCAATCCATGGTTCATTGTCAGCTTGATCAATCCATGATTCATTTTCAGCTTGATCTCTCCATGGTTCAGAGCAGATCTGTTTATCCAAGGTTCATTTGTCAGGTTGATCAGTACTTGGTTCATTGTCAGGTTGATCAATCCATGGTTCGCTGTCAGCTTGAACCATCCATTGTTCAGAGCTGCTTGATCAATCCATGGTTCATTTTCAGGTTGATCTATCCATGTTCAGAGCAGCTTGATCTACACTTGGTTCATTGTCAGCTTGATCAAAACTTGGTTCATTGTCAGCTTGATCTATCCATTATTCATTGTCTGCTTGATCTATTCATGGTTCAGATCAGCTTGATCTATCCATGGTTTGTTCTCAGTTTGATTAATCTATGGTTCCTTTTCAGCTTGATTAATCTATGATTCATTATCAGCTTGATCGAAACATGGTTCATCATTAGTTTGATCAATTCGTGGTTCATTATTAGCTTGATAATCCATAGTTCATTATCAGCCTGATCTATCCATGGTTCATTGTCAGCTAGATCGATCCTTGTTTCATTGTCAGCTTGAACTGTCCAAGGTTCAGAGCAGCTTGATCTATCCATTGTTCCTTTTCAGTTTGATCAATCTATGGTTAATTGTCAGCTTGATCAAACCATGGTTAAATGTCAGCTTGATCTATCCGTGGTTCATAGCAGTTCGATCTATCCATGGTTCAGAGCAGTTTCATATATCATTATTTCATTTGTCCGGTTGATCAATCCATGGTTCATTGTTAGTTTGATCAATCCATGGTTCATTGTCATCTTGATCAGTCCATGGTTCATTGTCAGCTTGATGTATCCATGGTTCATTGTCAGCTTGATCAATCAATGGTTCATTGTCAGCTTGATCAATCCATGGTTCACTGTCCGCCTGATCTTTCCGTGGTTCATTGTCAGTTTTATCTATCCATGATTCAGAACAGCTTGATCTATGTACGGGCCATCGTCAGCTTGATAACATCCACGTTCGTTCTCAGATTGATGAATCCATAGTCCATTGTCATCTTGATATATCCATGGCTCAGCGCAGTCTGATCGATCTATGGTTCATAGTCAGTTTGATCAATCCATGTTTCTTCGTCAGCTTGATCAATCCAGGGTTCATTGTCAGCTTGATCAACCCATAGTTCTTTGTCAACTTGATCTATCCATGGTTCAAAGCAGATTTATCTATCAGGAGTTCATTGTCAGTTTGATCTAAACGTGGTTCATCATCAGTTTGATCAATTCGTGGTTCATTATTAGCTTGATAATCCATAGTTCATTGTCAACTTGATCTATCCATGGTTTAAAGTAGCTTTTTCTATCCATAGTTCATTGTCAGTTTGATCTCTCCAAAGTTCATTTGTCAGCTTGATCAATCCATGGTTCATTGTCAGCTTGATCAATCCATAGTTTATTTTCAGCTTGATCAATCCATGTTTCATTGTCAGCTTGATATATCCAGGGTTCAGAGCAGCTAGATCTATCCATGGTTCAGAGCAGTTTTATCTATCATTGTTTCATTTGTCAGGTTGATCAATCCATGGTTCATTGTTATTTGATCAATCCATGGTTCATTGTCATCTTGATCTATCCACAGCTCATTGTCAGCTTGATCTATCCATGGTTCATTGTCTGCTTGATCGATCCATGTTTCATTGGCAGCTTGAACTGTCCATGGTTCAGAGCAGCTTGATCTATCCATTGTTCCTTTTCAGTTTGATCAATCTATTTTTAATTGTCAGCTTGATCAAACCATGGTTAAATGTCAGCTTGATCTATCCATGTTCATTGTCAGCTTTATCTCTCCATGGTTCAGAGCAGGTTGAACTATCCTTGGCTCATTTTCAGCTTGATGAATCCATTGTTCTTTGTCAGCTTGAACTATCCATGGTTCAGAGCAGCTTGATTTATCCATGATTCATAGTCTGCCTAATTAATCAATGGTTCATTGTCCGGTTGATCTGTATATGGAGCAATATCAACT
>JAUUDZ010429655.1:0-25380 GCA_032361705.1 Panulirus versicolor
GTCTTGGGAGTAAAGTCAGGGGTTGGAGAGAGGAAATGAGCAAAGGAAGGAGTAGCACTACTCCTGAAGCAGGAGCTGTGGGAGTATGTAATAGAGTGTAAGAAAGTACACTTCAGGATGATATGGGTAAAAGTGAAAGTGAATGGAGAGAGACGAGTGATTATTGGTGCCCATGCACCTGGTCATGAGAAGAAAGATCAGAGAGGCAGGTGTTTTGGGAGCAGTTGTGTGAGTGTGTTAGCAGCTTTAATACACAAGACCGGGTTATAGTGATGGGTGATTTGAATAGAAAGGTGAGTAATGTGGCAGTTGAGGGTATAATTGGTCTACATGGGGTGTTTAGCGTTGTAAATGGAAATGGTAAAGAGTTTGTGGATTTGTGTGCTGAAAAGGGACTGGTGATTGGGGAAAATCTGGTTTAAAAAGAGATATATACATAAGCATACATAGGTGAGTACAGAGAGATGGCCAGAGAGCATTATTGGATTAACATGCTAATTGACAGGCATGTAAAAGAGAGACTTTTGGATGTTAATGCACTGAGAAGGACAGCGAGAGGGAAGTCTGATCACTATCTTGAGGAGGGGAAATTGAAGATTTGTAGAGGTTTTCAGAAAAGAGGAGAGAACGTTGGGGGGAAGAGAGTGGTGAGAGTAAGTGAGCTTGGAAAGGAGACTTATGTGAGAAAGTACCAGAAGAGATTGAGTGCAGAATGGCAAAAGGTGAAAGCAAAGGACGTAAGGGGATTGGGGGAGGAATGGGATATATGAAAGGAAGCAGTGATGCCTTGCACAAAAGATGCTTGTGGCATGAGAAAGGTGGGAGGTGGGTAGTGAGTGGTGGGATGAAAAAGTAAGATTGATAGTGAAAGGGAAGAGAGAGGCGTTTGGATGATTTTTTCAGGGAAGTAGTGCAAAGGATTGGGAGATTTATAAAAGAAAGCAGAAGGAGGTCAAGAGAAAGGTGAAAGAGTTGAAAAAGAGGGCAAATGAGAGTTGGGATGAGAGAGTATCATTAAATTTTAATGAGAATAAAAAGATGTTTTGGAAGGAAGTAAAAAAAGTGCGTAAACAAAAGATAACAAATGGGAACATCGGTGAAGGGGGCAAATGGGGAGGTAATAACAAGTAGTGATGAAGTGAGGAGATGGTGTGAGTGTTTTGAAGGATTGTTCAACGTGTTTGATGATAGAGTGGCAGATATAGGGTGTTTTGGTCGGTTTGGTACACAGAGAAGAGGTAGGGAAAGCATTAAGGGAGACGGTGCCTATGAACCTGGTCATAAGAAGAAATATCATGGGAGGCAAGTGTTTTGGGAGCAGATGAGCAAGTGTGTCAGCAGCTTTGATACACGACACCGGGTGATAGTGATGGGTGATTTGAATGCAAAGTTGTGTAATGTGGCAGTTGAGGGTATAATTGGTGTACACAGGGTGTTCAGTGCTGTTAATGGAAATGGTGAAGAGCTTGTAGATCTGTGTGCTGAAAAAGGACTGGTGAATGGGAATACCTGGTTTAAAAAGAGATATACACATAAGTATATGTATGTAAGTAGGAGAAATGGCCAGAGAGCATTATTGGATGATGTGTTAATTGATAGGCGCACAAAAGAGAGACTTTTGGATGTTAATGTGCTGAGAAGAGCAACTGGGGTGATGTTTGACCATTATCTTATAGAGGCGAAGGCTAAGATATGTAGAGGTTTTCAGAAAAGAAGAGAAAATGTTGGGGTAAAGAGAGTGGTGAAAGTAAAGAGCTTGGAAAGGAGACTTGTGTGAGGAAGTACCAGGAGAGATTGAGTGCAGAATAGAAAAAGGTGAGAGCAAATGACGTGAGGGGAGTGTTCAAATTACAGAGGTATAAATTTGTTAAGAATTCCTGGGAAATTATATGGGAGGGTATTGATTGAGAGAATGAAGGCATGTACAGAGCATCAGATTGGGGAAGAGCAGTATGGTTTCAGAAGTGGTAGAGGATCTTTTTTTAAAACAATCAGGAAGCCTATGATAAAGAACAGTCCTTGACGTGAAAATGGCTCATGATGCCATGTTATCATTTACAGGTACTTCCTATAAATGCCATGTTGTCATTTACAGCTACTTCAAGAGAAGTGCTGTAATCAAAATTGTTCCAGATGAGCTAAAATATCCTTGACAATCATAAGACACTGACATGCTCAAAATCAATATCTTATCTGCATTCTTTTAAAAAGGTAGAAACCCTAAAATAAGGATAAAACACGTAATCATCCAAGAAGTTTCACTTACTAGAAGTTATCAATTCAATAACCAAAGAATCAATTGCATTTCCAAACATATTTTTCTTGTTATTCAATTATGTGGTTAATGTACAGTGAAATACGTTATCTTAATGAAGGTTTTCCACTAACCTAACCTAAACTTTCATGAGAATCCAACTTAAAAGTTTAACTTTGTTATACTGAATTAAAAAAGAAATTAATAGCAATAGTCTAAATAAAATATTACCAACAACAATACTCAATTGTTCATCTTTGGGTCTATGAGCACCTTCATTGTACAGCTGGTCAAATTATGACCTTCCAGATCCAGAAGGCTTGAATTAAAAAAAATTTTAAAATGTACGAAGTAATCAAACTACAGTACCTCAGAAAAGAAACTTTTCCAGAAGACATGTTTCTGTGTTATTCCTAAATATGCACTAGCTACTGACATGCTTACAAATTTGCACTGGGAGCATCATAAGAGATTGAGTTTAAAATACCTGAGTAAAGTGCTTGCAGTTCTCAATCAATCACTTTCTGCATATCTAAAAAAAAAATTGAGGTAAACGAAATTACAAAAAGGTGTGGCTGTATTACTGGTACTATAAGAGTCTGGACACCCCTACTGTTACAATAAAGGAGGAACGTGAAAAAGATTGATGTCCAATGATTCCATGTTCAGTCACAGCACATCTACAATGGGGGCCTGAAAAAATATTCAGGACTAAGATATCTAAAAATAATTTCAAATAACTAAATAGATGTGCCTTTAGAGAAAACAGCATTCCTTAAGATGAATAAATGTTTAGCATTCCAGCTTCCACTCCAAAACTAAAAATTTGATCAAAGGTATTTGGTGTAATCCAAGTTTCTATGAAAGGTACTGAGGGACACTGAAAACCTTTAATCTCATACCCAAACTAAAATCTTGAGTAAGCTCAATAAGTATGGATTCTTGAGATTAAGAATGATGTCTCTTGAAACAAGTTAAAGAAGCTAAAAGGATGGCCTTCACACTTAGCAATGTAATCTACTTGTCCTCTTGCAACTAATCCTAAATATATCTTTCTGAAAATTTTAAACCCTGATCAGGATCTCAAATCCTTTTAATTTGATGGAACTGCTATATGTTGGAATAAGAAAGAAGAGTATTGAGTTTCAATTTCATCTGATCAGAAGATGAATATATATGTTGAGCAATCATAATAACAGCCTTATCAACACTGGAGACAAGCAAACTTTTGTTGACACGAGTCTGCAAACCAAGGGCATATCAGACTGATTCTTTCAATCCATATTTGATCTACATGACATGCTTCCAAAAGATTTCTAGCCTTTTCAAACAAGGAATCCCTCAGTCTGCTTAAAAGACTATGATAATATTCATGTTCTGTGCATAATCCCTGCATGTTGCTCTTTCCTATCACTAGTTTAATTTAAAGCTTATAACTGAGCATTAGTGTTTTTACTTTCACTGTTAGTTTTCATTATTGGTGGAAAAATTTTTAACCAAGATAGTATCCAGTAATCAGGCAGCAAGTTGCACTCTGTAGTGACTGACTGACCAAAGGTAAGCAGTTTGAGGAAAGGCATTCATGTTTGCTTGCTTACACTGTCTGTTTTGGTGATCCAGCTGTCAGTAATACATTGGTCCAGCTAAGAAGATCAGGAAGCATGTGTCTACTAAATTCAACAGAGTATAAAACTGACTATGCTAGATTTTATATAACAGCACACTAAAATGTCACTAGAATTGACTGATTAAAGTGAGACCCATTCTTTTGAACCTGTTACTTTGTACAAGATTCATTATTGTTTTAATCATAATCTAAAATAAAAATAATAAATGCAATTTATGCTGTATCACTTTTGTGTTTTACAGTACACTGATGTAATGAAATCATGAACTTCTTTGCTTAACATAGTTACCATTTTGTATGGTACAGTGGGATGAAGTTTCAGAAAAGGTGGCAAAGGAGAGAAAGAATCTGGAAGCTCAATCTACCTGAAATGAGTGATAAATGGAGGATGGTGTATATGACTATAAAGAAAGCGCATGAGGGCCTGTTAAGAAAAAGGAAGGAAAATGTAAAGAAGTGTAACAAGCTGTTTTGGAAGGGGTAAACATATGGAGAAAAGAGGCACATAGTGTAAGGAGCAAGAGCTCAACAGAGACGTCTACTAGAATACTACTTTCAAACACTGAAGTCAGAGGTGGACAGAGTACTCAACTAACTGAAAATGGTAAAAAAAAAATCTTTTATTCGTAGAGCAGAATTAAAGGTAGAGAGACAGTAGTAGTTATAGGGAAGAAGAAATTACAAAGGAGGAAGGGTAGAGAACAATAATGCATTTGAAGGATGAAAAGCTAAGAGTTTGTCATTAACCTTCAGTTTATTATTATTTCATGACTAAATTCTCCTTTGTGTTTGTGGATTGGATTATCTATCTATCTATATCTCTGATGCCTGTTCCAAATGGAACTCCCTCAAGGGGGTGGCTACAGAAATAGTCTTCATAACTGGTGAGCTCCAGTGCACTGGATAGAATCATTATGTACTGTATTGATTCATAATATAAATGCAAATAAATTTGACTTTAGATACCTCTTTGAGTAAATAATCATCACATAATTTGGAATGTATTCCCATCTACACTTCACAATTCAAAAGCATGCCTTCATGTACAAATAATGTTAACATTCCATCATGTCTCTTCGAAATACTTATTCCACACTGTACAAGAAGCCTCATACTGCTCAAAATCATTTTTTCCTATACCTCACCTATATATACTAAACATTTCCTCATTATTTCTTTCTTACTGTATGTCTGAAAAGCATATCTGGTTCTACATTATAAGAAATATGCAGCATAAAGTAAAATGAACAACTGGTACAGTGTTGCACTAATTACTTTATCTCAGGCATGAGGTCACCGTGAGAGATCTGATGCTTCACTAGAAGGACTTACACTATCTCTTGTCTCTGGAACTTGAACACGTTTTTTGAGGAGATGTTGGCCAAACTGCAAGAGAAGCATAGTATCTATAATAAGTTTGTCAGTTATGATGCTATGCAAATGAATCATATCATGAGGGAAAGAAAGCAGTCCCTGCATTATTCCATTAATAAAAATATCAAATATATTGGAAATACACTTTACCTTGTTTGTTTTTTCATACTTGAGTGCTGTTTCATGCATTAGCAAGGTAGCCCCAGGAACAGATGAAGAAAGGCCACATCCACTCATCCATTCTCTAGTTGTCATATATAATGCAGCAAAACCACAGCTACCTATCCACAACCAGGAACCAGAGACCTTTCAATGGTGTACCCCAGATGCTTCATATGCCCTGGTTCAGTCCAGTGAGAGCATTTTACCATAATACTTTCTCTAAATTTCACCTTTAACTAATTATTCATTACTCCAACAAAAGAATTTCTGAAAATTGTTCTAAACTCTTCCCAAGGAAATCCTCAAATACCTGACTTATATTTTACGTCCCAAACCATATGCACGTCAGGAAAACTTTATTCTTTCTTATCTATGATATCTTTACAAATAAATTTGGCATATCCACATTTCCACTTGTTTAACTAATATCCTCAGGATAATGGCTCAGTGATCTTTCAGCTGAAGTCCTTTAATCTTCTGGGTACATTTTTAAAGAAAAATAAAGCTAATTAAAGAAAACATCTACCAAGGGATGAAAGCTAATTGTTATGCTTTTATTGGGCAGGTATTTCTATGGACAAACTAAGGAAGGTGATCTATGAGTATTTCATACAACTTAAAACAAGCTGCATGGGAACCATTCTGATCCTCCTAATCTTGAAAGTTTATATGATTTATATAATTTGCTCTATACTATGGCAACTGCTCCCCACTTACAAGGTGATTCAACAAGTTCCATTCAATATTTATCATTGATCTTCGAGGACACTGCAAAAGTGTTAACAAAGGATGACATACCATCAGCAGGTTCTGCAGTATTTCCTGGCTTTCAAGCATCAGAAGTTATTAAGGATTCCTAACTCAGTAAACACTGCACAGACCAACATCAAGTTAGTTTCTTCACTATTTTCTCCATTTTCCTACAGCACTCTCAATTTTAGTTATATATCCCAAGCATTTACATTTACAGCACCTACTGCCATAATCTACCATCCTACACCAATTTCTGCATCTTTAAATAATAATGAAAGAATTTTCATAACTGAGCATGGACAGATATCTTTTTCATACACACTCCCAATTACAAAGTCTCATACATTTTGTTACTCATGTATTTATTGGTTTTAGTCCCTAGTTTTGGCATACCATATATGACAATGAAATGCTTAGATATATGCAAATAAGACCACTGTTCAGTTGTTTTTGATGCTGCCATGTTGAAGCATGAAAGGCTATTATGTATTAAAAAAAAATAATTGTACTCAACCTCTACCAAAACAATGAAGTTCTTTTTGGATTTCAAAAATTATGAAGTACAATAAAAAACTTACTATTGGAAGTGAAGTCTTCTCCTCCTCTTTTGGAATTGGTTTAAGGGTTCTTTGAGAAGGCTTCCTCAGAACTTTGAGGAAGTTTTGTGGAGTATTTTCTTCTTGAATTAACTTGTGCTTTGGAAAATCCATTCGGCTCTTACGGTTTATCTGTGGTGTATTTTCTGGTGATGAATTGAAATCATTATCATCAGTAGCATCCTTCTCTGGGGAATCAACATGCATTCTGGCAAATCGTTTCTTCAGAGCAGCAGCAATAATAGCAGCAGGATCACCAGCTAGGGGTGATTTTGGCCGTGATCTTACCGGAGTTCCTCCAGGGGATCTGATGATCATTGAACATAATCAGTGAGATTTAATAAATCCTTTCACAGGCTTCAACTAACATAAGCATATAACTATATACTATTACAATCTGTGATGACAAAAAACATACTTAAAGCTGATGAGTGATATGGTAATATTTTTCTTGTTGCTGTCTACATATGTAAATGAGTAACTTGATTACAAGTCAAGAGACATTTCAATGAAAAATTTGAAGATACTGGGAATATAGAGTAAACATCATATCATCTTTGGACTACTACTTCTCTTGTCATGATGCATGAAGAAAATATTGTGAAATGCAGCTGTAACTATTTAGCACAAGAAAGAAGAAACTGGTTATGTGCCACATCCTTACTCCATGCATTGTAGATAGTACCTTATATAAGATGAAAAAATAAAGAAAGCGATGCTCCAACTGAAAATGTAAAATTTGGGATACCTGTGCAAAAAGACCAAATCTTTTGTTGATGTATGTTCTACATAGCCACAAGGCATGTCAGTGAATTATGTGGAAACTATGAAAGTTTAATTGCAGAAAATTGTTTTATATAATGCTACTGGAAACTAAAATTATCTATACTTGCTCCCCTGTCCCAGCTTGGCAAGACAGCTTCAGAAACAGACAACTAAACTTTTAAGGAAAGATTTTCTCTTGGCTCCTTTTTCTATTCACATTTTCAGATAGTGATAACAAAGAAGAGGAGGATTTCAAGCCCCTCTGAGTCGTCATGTTCAGACAAGCAGGAAATACAAGGTTAATACTCGATCATCCTTATCAAGATAAAAAGGAAAAATTATTGTGCTATCAACTCAGCAAAAGAGTAACACATTCACCATTTTCCCTTATAGAATGTCCTAAGAACAATGTGATACTACAAATTAGATGTGTACACAACTGATTTTGTATGAATGTGTCCTTGTATTTATGAAAAATCAAAGAGACAATTAAAATGGGGGAGATTTGTTATCTGTTGCTTCAAATGATAATCCTATGTACTGTGCTCCATCTCTCTAATGGGAGAAATGCACAATGATAGGTTGATGTATCACAGTTCCTTCTGTAAAGTATGCTGTTGGAAACATAAGATTGGGTCCCTTAATAGAATAATGAAGGGGAGAAGTATGAGTATGGGAGAAGGGGTCAAGAATCCAGGCTGTGGAAATGAACTATGTGAAAGGAGCATGTAGTATGACTAGATGGGATAAAGAAAGAAATGAGGGGGGTGTATTAGAGATCTGGTATGGCAGAGAATGCAAAGAGAATGAATTGTGGAGTGGTAAAGTGGATAAAAGGTTAAGAATCCAGGCTATGGAAATGACCTATTTGAAAGGAGCATGTAGTATGACTAGATGGGATGAAGAAAGAAATGAAGGGGATGTATGAGAGATGTGGTTATGGCAGGGAATGCAAAGAGAATGCATTGTGAAGTGGTTGAGAGGATAAAATGTGATACTTTAAGGTATTTGGGCATGTGGAAAGAATGCAAGATGGGGAGTTTACGAGAAGAGCGTATGACAGTATGATCAAAGGGATTGGTGTGAGAGGAAGACCACCTAAGACATGGAGAAATAAGTTGGAAGTGTAAAGAAGGGAGAGAAGTGGTGGAAGAATGCATGGAATGGTGTATGCAAATGTAAAAGAGGCATGTAAGGAAGGACAGGGATAAGTGGAGACTCTTTTGCCCCTTGATGGGAGTCCTTTGACAAAATGGCCTTCAGAGATACAGATAGAGAGATAGGCTTATGATGAGTTATAGGAAAATATGACCTTCAGAGATACAGATAGAGGGAAAGATTTAAGATAGTTATAGGAAAAAATGAGACCCATCACATGGCAAAATCTGCTAAAAATGTACCTCTAACTAAGCTCACTGTGCACTAGTGAAATCTTAATCTTTAACTAAAGCATGGATATTAGTGTGAAAGACGACACATCAAAAGGCCAACGTGAAATCAGCACAGTGGATGGAGTGATGAGAAAATTAATATGGGGTTAGTATGACAGTATTTTTAATACCATGCTAAAACTGAATGCTGATGTGATATGTGTGGAAAATATCAAATGTATTGTGCTATGAAACAATACATGAATGTACATGTGAGGTGTTGATAGGGAAGGTGTAATATGCTTTGACTTCAGTAACTGGAGGATGTGGCACTCTGCTGTCACTCACTACCACTGCATCACAAAAAAATGTTAAACTACAACTATTTGTATAATTCTTTTTTGTGCATATAGTATTACACTGATACTAACCTTGACACTTTTTTCAACTTGACTTTGTTAAGACCCTTGAGTACATCTGTCATTGATACTGGTCTTGATTTGCTGCTCTGACTAGTAGGAACTTCTATAGGTTCTGTATGTTTGTTTATGTTTTCTTTCTTCTGTGCAATCAGATCTGAGAAAGATGATTTTCTTGAAACAAAAGGTTCTTTGGGATCAGTAGATAAGGTCCCTTTGTTAATGAAAGGAACAGGAGGGGGTGGAGGAGGGACAATGGGTGGTGCTGGTGGTGGTGGTGGTGGTGGTGGTGGGGGTAGTGGTGGTGGAGGAGGAGGTGGTACTGCTACTGTTGTAGAAATGACAGGACTAGATGGAGGGGTAAGTGGACGCTTTGTCTCATTTAGTATTATTGAAATCTGATGACGAAGCTGAGAAAGTTCATTTTCTAAAGCAGATATCTTGGCTAAGGCAGCTGGATCTGTAAAGGGGGAAGATGCATGTACTGTGGAATGATGAAAACCACTTTGTTGGAAACGCTCATGCTGGTTATGAAAACCGAGTACATCTTCTGACTGGAAGTTATGATAGCGGGCAGGGCCAAGGTCAGACGTGATGCTAAATGGTGTAGAAGATCTTGGAGTGGTATCACCATTTATGTTGCTCTCTACATCCAATCCAAGAGGGAACAAATCTGGTGCAGTTTCACATCTTGACAATATGGGCCTGTGAATAAAATTCTGTAAATACTAGGAGTTGAAAGTAAAGAAAAAATAATGAATTCTAATATGGGAAAAAATATTTTGCTTGAGATTTTAAACACTGTACTATATTAGTCACAACCTGCTGATTTTTTGTATCTTTAACAAAGCTGACCAGAGAGAATAGTGGAAGAAGAAACGGATGAACAGCACTCAGAATCTGTGCATTAAACACACCGAAACATTGGTTTACAAAGAGGTACACCTTATTCAGTCTTTACATATGTATAGCATATTCCTTGAAGTTTTCTATACCCTTGAGAAGAGTGGGAGCAAACATCTTTAGTAAAACTATGACAACTTCTGTGTAATCTCAGCTATCAAAGTCTAAGTAAATCCACAGTGCAACTGAGATTTTTCACTAGTAGCCTGCACCATTATTCTTTGCTCCCTCATGACATATTGAAGGATACTGACCAGCTGGGCAGAGAAAGCAGGATTAAGGACATGGAAACATTGTCTGAGATGCCAGCAAACTGATTTAAGAGTAATATTCTGTCTATTATGAACAGGATTTTTGGAAGCTCCAAACCTTATACTGCAAACTTGCAGTCAACTCCTATAGGTAGTCCATGCTGTATATGGCATATCACCAGTCAATGAGGGATAAGAGGGTTAATCTCCCTCCTCCTTTGTCTTCTCTTTTCCTTCCTGTTATCAGGTGACCCTCTGGACTGATTAGGTAAGATCTTATTAATTTCATATGGTCTGTTTGTACTACTACAGCAATATACAATATTGGGTTTGCTTTTGCTACCTGATCCTTGAACTCTTGCTCTTTTCCATTGACAAACAGTCCATATGCATTTGTTTACATTATATTCAATCTAACCCCTATACATATCTGTGTTTGTGCAAGAATGAGAGATTTCTTTATTTATTTTTTTCTTCTGCATGAAAACAAAGAATAGGGACTCAAAACTCACCTTAATCTTGTGGATCTTTCAGTGTCAGCCAGCCACTTCGGGTCAATGCGACCTTGTGTGTGTGCTGAGTAAAGGGAATCACATGAAGTGCTCAAGCTTCGCAGGGCAACAAATCTGTCAACATTCATAATGATTAAACAATAAAGTAGCTAAAAACAGTAACAATAATTCTCAAAGAATAGTTACAATGGGCTAAATGAATACTTTTAATCTCTTTAGAAAAAACTTCTATTATTCCTACTTAATCACTGTTTCCTGCATCAGCAAGGTAGTGCTAATAAACAGACGAAGAATGGCCCATCCACTCATATACACATATATATACATAAACGGTCATGCATGCACATATACATACATACACATATCGACATATACATACATATACATACACATACACAGACATATACATATATACACATGTACTAATTCATACTTGCTTGCCTTCATCCTTTCCTTCCCCTACCCTGCCCCGCAAGAAACAGCATTGCTTACCCCTGGGAATAGGGAAGAAAGAATACTTCCCATCTAGTCCCCTTGTGTCATAGAATGGGACTTAAGGGGTTGGGAGTGAGTGGGCATTATTCATATCCTTGGTTATTTTCCATGTGTCACCAGTCTTATATTATAAAAGTACTTCTTTACATCTTTTAAACAAGTTTCTACCTTAATTTCATTCCTCTGGTTGATCTGTCCCTTCGTCTTTCAAAGAAATATTCACTGTCTGTAACATTGATATGTTTTAGGAATGTAAAGGTTATGCTCAGGCAACTCCTCACTCTTTTTTCTTCTAAGGTGGGCATATTTAAAGCCTTTAGTCTTTCCTTTAACTCATCACTCTTAATTCTGGTACTATCTTTGTTGCTCTCCTGTAGACTTTCTACAGTAGTTCTTTGTACATTCTAGTTTTGGCCATATGTAAGATATGAACAACGTAATGAATATTTTTTGATCAATATACTTGAGAGCTGTTCTGTTATTTGCTAGCAAACAATTTTGCTCTTTAACTGTTCTCCTAATGTGGAACCTTGGCTGCAGGTTAGGCATGATGTCAATTTTCAAATTCTTCAAACACAGAGAATCCTAAAGCTTATATCATGCTAGATAATAATCATATTGAGGCCTTCTTATACTTTATCCCATACTGATTATATTTGCATGGATTGAATATCATCAGTCATGTATCAGACCAACCTTAGAGTCTGTCCCCTTGTAAGCTGATGCATTCCTATGTACTTTTAATTTTCCTCATGAACTTTGCATCATGTGCAGACACATACTGGTAGGAGTCCATATCTTGTGGCACATCATTTACACAGATAAAGAAAGGTAATGGCCCGTGAACAGAAACCTCTGGCGCTTTTCTGGTTGCCTCGACCTGTTTAGGGAAGGTACCTAACATGCCCTTTGTTCCCATCCACTGGATAATCTTCTGTCCATCTAAGATTTGTTCTCTTGTGTAGAATATTATAGTTAATGACAAGTAATGGCTCAGTTGGTCTTAATTATACTGGGAATGACTACTGCAAAGGTTTAATTTCTCTCATTGCTCTTTGATTGCACAAGCACATATTGCAGCCTTCATTCAAGGATTGTACAAGGGAGAGGGCACCTGATGTTATATGAATTCATGAAAACAAAGTTTACTAAAGAGATAAGATCTTATAAGTTGTGCCCAGTGGGCTACATGATTGTAAGGATGGAAAGAGAAGATAAAGGAGGGGGAGGATTAGCCTTCTTGATAAGAGATAGTCTTAGGTTTCAAGAAGCAGTGGATGATGGCCCATTTAGACAGTATATAATAGGAAAAGTAACTGAAGGGTTGAAGTGCATATTGGTGTTGATATTATACAATCCTCCAGAAAGTTGCAGTGATCTATAACAAGTATACTGTGATAATGAAGGAACAGTCAAGATGGGACATGAAGCTGTAAAACACTCACTTTTCAGAGATGGTAAAATGTTGGGGATTTCAATTATAGAAAGACAGACTGGGGGAATTTGGATTATCATGCTGACAGGGAATCATGCAGACCCAAGTTATCAGAGTGTATACAGGGAAATTTCCTGTACCAACATTTTAGTAAGCGCACTAGGATGCTTAGGGTGTGAGGGACTGATAAGCCATCTTTATTAGATCTTATCTTTACACATACTAGCATGGATATCAAGAATGTTATATGTAGTACACTGGAAAAAGTGGTCTTGTGATTGTTAAGTTTGACTGTTTGCTAAATGAGGACATTAAAAGTGCAGAAGTGGGATAAGATATAAAAAAGATGTAATCATGGAACTACACAAAACAAAAATTTGTGGAATGATAGGGATATGGAGTTCAGTTACCAGGAACAAGGGCTTTGTGGTAAGATGTTCTGTGAAATTTACAGAGAAGAAGTAGGAACATGGGTACCTGTAGTCATGAATAGAGAAGGAATGGTATGAAAGAGGAGAGTAGTTTAATAAAAGATGTGAAAAAACAAAGGAGCTTAATGATGTGCAGTGCCAATTATACAAATGGCTCTCCAGCCAACCAGCGTTTGTAGGGAATAAGAAAGCAAGGAAAGAGTAGACCAGGATAAGAAAGGAGGAACAAAGAAAATTTGAAAAGAATATTGTGGACTAGGCAGGAGAAAATTCAAAACTTTAGCATGAATTCATAAGGAGTCTTTCCACGAATTCATCAAGAGTCAGTTGTCAGTTTAAGAGAAGCTATTCAGGCAAAGATTTTCAGAAAGAACTTTTGAGGATGATATAGGAATATGCAAGAAACTGAATAACAAAGTCAAAAGTGTTTTCATGGTTGAATTCACCATAGCCCCAACACCAATGAGATGGAATGGATAGGATATTTTAGAAAACATGGATATTTAGAAAAAACATTAACTTAATACTAAAAGGTCTTGACCCATACAAGGACAAATCAGTGTCCTGGAGATGTGAGCAGATACATTCGATGAACCTCTTGAAATACTGTTTAAGATTGACAAAATGGACAGTGAACAGTTCTTCAAGAGATGTAGGGATAGAACAGTCAAAGGACATAATGTGAAATATAGAAACTTGTTAAAAAAAAAGATGTAAAGAAGTACTTTATTGTATAAGAATAATGGATGAAAGAAATAGAATAACTGAGGACATGGTTAAAGCAGACATCATGATAGATTTTAGAAGTTGTATGATAGTAGAGACTGGTCGATAGATAGGGCCTTAGGTGTGTGTAAGAAGAGTTTCTCCTCATACAGTACAAATATTTGATTACAGGTAGGTAATTATTTGATGGTGTAACAAGTTATTTCAACTACCATGTTGTTCTTTGTTTCCCCATTCCTGTCGTTGTATGATTCTTCACATGCTTTTTCTTTGTGTGTGTACTTGCCTAGGAAACCATTATTTGTCTTTCTTTTTTCCTTGTGCAAGCAAATGGCAACTGTTTCACATGTTTGATAGGAAAATTAACTTACACAATTATTCATGAAGTGTTTTGTGTTAGTAGGCTTAAGTATTCAAAGGTGTGAAGACTGTTACCCCCAAAGAGTTTAGAATGTGAGAAAAATGGGAACAAATGGGAACATTGGGAAAGGGGGCAAATGAGGAAATGGTGACGGGCAGAGATGAGGTGAAGAGGGGATGGAGAGATTACTTTGAAGGATTGCTGAATGTGTTTGATGATAGGGTTACACTGCAAGTAAAAGTTACCTTTGGCAAAGTGGTATGATTGGGAATGCAGTGTCATCAAAGAACTTCTTACTTGAAAGGAGTCTGCATTTCCCTGGTGTTGGAAGAAGCACAGTCTTTAGTTGCAGGAACCTTTAGAAAGGTCTTGGATAACACAGGACTCTTTCATAGAAAATGGTCCTGGCTAGATTATGGAAAAATAGATAAATAATGTGGGAAATAGACATGAAAGAAAGAGCAAAATTTGTTAGTGAGGTGCTTGAGGTTTATCATTGCATGAGGACAAAAGTGAATGTTTTTAGATTATGGAAGTATAGATTTCTGGAGAATATGTGGTAATTTGTATGGGAGGGTGGTGATTGGAAAGCTGGTGTCAAGCAGAAGTTTGTTTGAGTTTGGAAGAGGAGAAAGGAGAAAGTTGAGAATTATGTGAATAAAAGCAAGGTTATGTATTTTGCAATGGAAAGGGGCATGCTGGTTGGTATGTGAAATTGAATGCAGAAAACTCAGAGAAAGTGAAGTATTTTAGATACCTAGAAGTTGACATACCTGTGAATGGAAGCATGGGAGCTGAAGTGAGTCACAGAATGAGTGATGGGATGAAGGTACTAGGAGCATTAAGGAATGTGTGTAGAGAGAAGTCACTGTCTGGGAGAGTGAAGATTCATGTTTGAAGGTTTAGAAATTCTGATAGTGTTGTTTGGATGAAAAGTGTAGAATCTAAATGAGAATGTGTGGAAGAGAGTGAATGTGTTTGAAATGAAATGTTGAAGGACACTGTGGTGTGAGAAAGTTGTGGTAATTAGAGGAGTATGGTTGAGAGAGCTAAAGAGTGCATGATGAAATGGATAGAATGAATGAGGTAAGGTTGACAAATTGGATATGTTTGGCAGATGTGAAGGAGACAAAGTGATGGAGGTGACTTAAATGGAGGTAGAAGGATTGAATGAAAAAGGCTTGTAGTGTTCAAGGCCTGCATATGTAAGAGGGTGTAAGGTGTACGTGGGATAAGGTGAGCTGGACAGTTGTGGTATACAGGGGGTGACATAGTGTCATGTGACTGAATGAGGGCCTGTGAAACAATCAGGGGAAATCATGGAAAGGTCTGTGGGGTTTGATTGTGGATAGGAGGTTGTGGTGTTGGTGCATTACATATGGTGATAGCTGGAAAGTGGATGTGAGAAGGTGAGGTTATGTCTGTGTCAGTTCCTGGTGTTATCTTGTTAATGCAGGAAATAAAAGCCAGACACCACTTTCCAGAAAAATTTCAAAATGTGACTAACCTGTGTCACAGTGGCCACCAAGCCAGAGTAATTCACAAAGGCTAAAGGCTTGACCTCCCAAACCTTCAAGCTCTGCACTGGAGCTTCCAGGAACAATTCTTTCTTCAACCTTCTTCAGGCTCTTACGATACAAACTCCCTCCCTTCTTGGCAAAGAATATTGTGAAAGTTCTCTTAAAAATGCTGATGACCCACAGATATACCACAGCACCCTAATAGTACACAAGCACAACAATCATGCAGCACTATGTCACATGGTTTAAATGCTGTCATGCACAAAAAATGTCTATATCCCCCCAGAAATATACCATCAATGTATCAGGCATGAATCCAGTCTTTGGTCTCTTATAATCCTGGTTGATCAATCACTCCGTTAAAAGACTCCCACATACTTGGTATTGCATGTAACACACACATGCCAGTTATTCCACACACCATAAACATCAGCACAAAGACCATATACAGAATAAATTGACTTTGAACACTTATCAAGATCACCTGTAGGCAAGAAAGTGAATCCCTCAGTATTGTCTACAAATAATTAATTTGTTTCACACAAAACTTTCAAAAGCTATTGTAACAGAATTGCAAATTAAACATAACAGAGCACTTAACAGGATTACTTTCATTTTAGCATTCACATCTGTCCAGCATCAACACAGTGAATTAAAATACTCTCAGTACAATCCCTGTGTAACATGCTGTACAGCTAGTTCTTTGCAACAGCACATGACTACTCCCATCTACACTACTTCATAACCAACCATCAATAATCATACAGTAGTGAAAAGCTCTGCTGCACCACACACTTTAGCAGCCTGTATTTTCAGATTTCTCCTCCCCAACAAATAACATTGACAACATATATTCACAGTACAATGACTTGGCAACCACTGATCACCTCTCACAGAATCATACGTAAACCACACTCCATCAGACATACACTCATCAGAAACTTCACATCATAGACATATACAAGTTATTATACTCACTTGTTTGTGTGTTTTGATACCATTCATCTCTCCAACATTAAAGCAGTGATTAAACACATCATATGATTCTTGTCTCATTTGCAACTTTCACACTGAAAAACTCCAAGCACCTACTCCTCAATGGTCCTACATTTACCTCACAAAGACAAACACAGAACATTATCACCTTTCATGCACTCCAGTCCTACATGGAGGGAGTAGGAGGCTTTCTGAGGTCTGTTGGGGTCCTGTAAAGGGGGTCTGGGATGGGAAGTTAAGGTGAAGTAAAGTAATCATTTGGAGGAAGAGAGTGATTTGCATTTGTCATATATGTCTGGAGAAAGAATAGAATATGGTTGATAGAGATGCCTTATGGAAGGTTCTATGAATATATTGGATAACTGTAAGGTTATTGATAACAATGAAGAGTTTCTACTAGGAGATTGAAGCACTTGTGCAAGTAGAAAGAGAGATGGGGGAGTGGTTCCTGTTGAAGGTGTGTCTACCTCATGTCACCATGGTTGGCTAATCTGTATATGGACAGGGTGTTAAAGTAGGTGTGCCTATATCTCCTTGCATCTTTCTATGGCTCTTGGGTTTCATATGATATTTACATGTCATGTAATTGCTCAAATTTCAGGAAAGGAGGTAATGGTTATGTGTCATATAATTGTTTTTTCCAGATCGTGATCATGTGGCTGTGGTGGAAGCCTTGGCTATGCATGGAGAATGGCGGAAAGGTGTTGCCCTGGTCAGATTCCGTGGCATAACTTGTAATCTTTTGCATTTAGCTGCAAATTTTGGGTGTTTGGCTGTCCTTCGTTACCTCCTGTCTCACACTGTCCGACTTGGGTGAGTTTGTAATCCTTGGCACTCCCACAGGTTGTGCCGTTTAAGGGTAGATGTTATAGAAAGATTGGTATGGTAACTTTCTTGGTGTGGAGGTGATTGTTTTTCTTTCCTATTAAGTGTATTCTTTTTCTGTACTCTTGTCTTGATTGTAGAATTTTTCTAATCCTCCTCAGCCCTCTGTCACCCCAATACATGTTTAAGACTGTCTTTCTCCTTTAGTTCTTCACTGCTCTGGTAACAGATTAAGCCTTCATTGCTTTAGTATCCTCTATTGCACTCTTATATCTTTACCCGTCTTATGGTTTTAAATACTGTATTTGAAATATATAGATCTTGCCTTACCCAAGTCCATCCAAATTTGAATGTAAACTCCCTCCATCCTTCCCATTCTCATACATGGTGACATTTACATTTTTATTCTTATTGTTTCACCCATTCTACCACTCCACAATTCACTCCCTTTGCATTCCTTGCCATACCACATCTCATACACTTTCATTTCTTTCTTCATTTCATCTTGTCAGACCAAATGCATTTCTCAAATAGCTCATTTCCACAACCTGGATTCTTGACCTCTGTGCATCATTCCATGTCCATGTTTTGGCTGCATAGGTCAGGTGTGGGAGGACTATGCTGTCCCTTAATCCTCTCTTCACTTCCTTACTTACACCTCTACCCTTCATTATTTTGTTAAGGAACCCAATGACTCTTCTACGTTGTACTGCTCTCTCCCTTATGTCTCCTTCCATATCACTGCACTTAGCCAACAGTTCCCATTTACTTAGATTCCCTCACTTCTTCCAGTCTTTTTCCTGGCATATCCACAGCACAATTTAGAACACTTTCTTCTTTCACTCTATATGTTTTACAGAATCTATACTTTCCCTCTGTTTCCTTTCAAACACCATTACTTTACTTTTACCTGTATTTCCCTTCAATATCCTAGGCTTATATGTATCATAAAACACTCTTACAACCTTCTGCAACTTCTCTTCACTCTCTGCAAACAACACAGTATCATCTGCGAATAGGCATGTCACTAGCCATCATATCTCATTGCCACACTCCATCTCTGCATCCCTTTTCCCTAATTTTGCTCTCATCTCTCTTATCACTCCATCCATATTGAAAAGCCATGGTGACATCATACAGCCATGCCTCACACCCTTATTTATCCCAAAACTTTTACTCAGCTTTCCATCCACTCTTATACACACATTTGCTCCTCTATAGAAGAGTTTTACATCATCCAACCATCGTTCCCCTATATCGTATATCCTTGACACATCCTACAAAGCATTCCACTCGACTGTCATAAGCTTTCTCTAGATCCAAAAAAGCTGCATACAGCTTCCTACCTTTTCCTAAACACTTTTCCACAGTCATCTTTATTACAAAAATCTGATCCACAGATCCCCTACCTTTCCGAAAACCCCATTTAATCACTTCCATCACTCTGTCAATTATTCTTCCATGTCCTTTTCTTTGTATACTTAACAGACTTATTCCCCTATGATTGCTACATACATCCTTAGCACCTTTTCATTTGAATAGAGGAACAATAATAGCTTTCACCCAAGCCTTCTGTTTCTGTGCTTTATTACATATAAGATGCATCCTGTCTTCCTTACTTCCTTATCCATACTTTAGCATTTCAGCCATAATCCCATCCATTACAGGTGCCTTTCCTGTCTATCATTAAACACATTCAGGAAACCTTCAAAATTCTCACTCCATCTTCTCACCTCATTACTACCTGTTATCACTTCCCCACTACTCCCCCATCACCGATGTTCCCATTTGCCCTCTTGTTTTACACATGCTATTTACCTTGTTCCAAAACATATTTTTATCATCCCTAAAGTTTAATGACACTCTCTCACCCCAACTCTCATTTGCCATCTTTTTCAACCTTTGCACCTTCCTCTTAATTTCCCACTGCTTTATCTTATACATTTCCTTGTCATTTGTATTCCTTCCTTGTAAGTATCATCCAAAAGCCTCCTAACAACTTTACTTCTTCATCCCACCACTCACTACCCTTATTCATCTGCCCACCTCTCGCCTTCCTCATGCTACATGCATCTTTTGCACATACCATCACTGCTTCCCTAAATACATCCCATTCCTCACCCATTTCCCTCACGTCATTTGCTCTCACCTTTTGCCATTTTACACTTAATCTCTCCTGGTACTTTCTCACACATGTGTCCTTTCCAAGCTCACTTACTCTCACCACTCTCTTCTCCCCAACAATCTCTTTCCTTTTTGAAAACCTCTGCAAATCTTCACCTTTGTCTCCACAAGACAGTGATCACACATCCCTCCAGCTGCCCCTTTCAGCACATTAACATCCAAAAGTCTCTCTTTTACAAGCCTGTCGATTAGCACGTAATCCAGTAATGCCCTTTGACCATCTCTCCTGCTCACATACATATACTTTTGTAATTCTCTCTTTTTAAACCAGGTATTTCCAATCACCAGTCTTTTTTCAGCCCACAGATCCACAGGCTCTTCATTTCCATTCACAATACTGAATACCCCATGTACACTAGTTATATCCTCAACTGCCACATTACTCACCATTGCATTAAATCACCCATCACGAAACCCAATCACATGTACCAAAGTTACTAACACATTCACTCATCTGCTCCCAAAGGACTTGTCTCTCATGATCTTATCATGACAAGCTGCATAAGCACTAATAATCACCCATCTCTTTCCATCCACTTTCAGTTTTACCCACATCATTCTAGACTTTACTTTCTTACACTCTATCACACACTCCCACCACTCTTGCTTCAGAAGTAGTGCTACTCCTTCCCTAGCTCTTGTCCTGCCACCAATCCCTGACTTTACTTCCAAGACATTTCCAAACCATTCTTCCCTTTTATCCTTGAGCTTTGTTTCATTCAGAGCCAGGACATCCACACATTCAAACACCCCTATTTAAGCCTTTGAGGAGGATGAGTACTCAATGCTTGACTCCTTTTGTTTCCTCTTTTAGAAATTGAAACTAAAAAAAGGGGAGTTTCCAGTCCCCCCTCTCCCACCCCCTTTAGTCACCTTCTATGACATGTGGGGAATATGGAAGTAGAATTCTTTTTCCTTTTACCTCATGGATATATTATTTTTTGTTATACTTGATTGTCGTTTCCCATGTCAGTGAGGTAGCACTAGGAAACAGACGAAGAAAGACCCATTCACTCATACTCAAAGCTGCTGACTTACTCACTCAGCTGATCCCAAAACACTTGCCTCTCATGATGTTTCTTCTCATGACCAGGTACTTAGGCACCAATAATCACCCATCTCTCCATCCTCTTTCAGTTTTACCCAAATCAATCTAGAATTTACTTTCTTATACTATCACATACTCCAACAGGGTATGTGAGAGGAGAGTGATTGGTTCCCAATGAATGTTGGTTTGTGGCAGGGACGTGTGATGTCCCTATGGTTGTTTAATTTGTTTATGGATGGGGTGGTTAGGGAGGTAAATGCAAGAGTTTTGGAGAGAGGGGCGACTATGCAGTCTGTTGGGGATGAGAGGGCCTAGGAAGTGAGTCAGTTGTTGTTCGCCGATGACATAGCTCTAGTGTCTGATTCACGTGAAAAACTGCAGAGGTTGGTGGCTGAGTTTGGAAAAGTGTATGAAAGGAGAAGGTTGAGAGTAAATGTGACTAAGATGAAGGTCATTAGGTTCAGTCGGGTTGAGGGACAAGTTAATTAGGATGTAAGTCTGAATGGAGGAAAATTGGAGGGAGTCAAGTGTTTTAGATATCTGAGAGTGGACTTAGCAGCGGATAGAACCATGGAAGCAGATGTGAGTTACAGGGTGAGAGAGGGGGTGAAGGTTCTGGGAGCAATGAAGAATGTCTGGAAGGAGAGAACGTTATCTTGGAGAGCAAAAATGGGTATGTTTGAAGGAATAGTAGTTCCAACAATGTTATGTGGTTGCGAGGCATGGGCTATATATAGAGTTGTATGGAGGAGGGTATATGTGTTGGAAATTAAATGTTTAAGACAATATGTAGTGTGAGGTGGTTTGATTGAGTAATTATTGAAAGGATAAGAGAGATGTGTGGAAATAAAAAGTGAGGTTGAGAGAGCAGAAAAGGATGTGTTGAAATGGTGTGAACATATGGAGAGAATGAGTGAGGAAAGATTGACAAAGAGGATATATGTGTCAGAAGTGGAGGGAACAAGAAGCAGAAGACCAAATTGGAGGTGGAAGGCTGGAGTGATAAAGATTCTGAGTGATCGGAGCCTGAATATACAGAAGGGTGAGAGGCGTGCAAAGAATAAAGTGAATTGGAACGATGTGGTATACTGGGGTGGATGTGCTTTCAATGGACTGGACTAGGACATGTGAAGCATCTTGGATAAACCATGGAAAGGTCTGTGGGGCCTGGATATGGATAGGGTGCTGTGGTTTTGGTGCATCACACACAACAGATAGAGACTGAGTGTGAATGAATGTGGCCTTTTCTGTCTGTTTTCCTGGCGCTACCTCACTGAAGCAGGGAAGGGGAAATGATGCTGTTTCCTCTTGGCGCAGGGTAGTGACAGGAATGGAAGAAGGCAAGCAAGTATGAATATGTATATGTGTAAGTATGTATATGTGTGTATGTGAATGCATATGCATATGTGCATATATGGGCATTTAAGTATATATACATGTATATGAGTGGATGGGCCATTCTTTGTCCATTTCCTGGCACTACCTTACAGACGCAGGAAACAGCAATTATGTAAAATAAAAAATAATGATGTCTCTATAAGATGGGCCCTTGACTGAAAAGAAAAGGCAAACATAGGCCATGTCACACCTACATCTTCAACAATGCAAGGCCTATAAAGATACACATTTATACAAAAGTAACTCTCAGGTATGACATGAAACTAATTCTGGGCCAATGTAATGAGTATACTTAAGTGTTGGCAAAGATCAGTTACCTTTTAGCAGCAATGTTTTTTAAGAAGCACCTTTGTTGATGATGCATACAGTAATAATTGCCATTATGAGAGACTATGAAATTCATACAACCAAGACTTCATGTGTCTAAAAAAATCATGCCCTAGAAATCTAGGGGAGTCTGCAAGACTGAGGTTCATCATAAATTCAAAAATCTATTCCCCTCTCATCATTCATTTAGATATATCAAGAAAAGTTAGACAAATTATCAGTATTGTAAATCATCCCTGTTTATTACTATGCAGATAATTGTATCTAGTGCTCTGCATGAGCTTGGGTTATCAAATATTTGCTTATTTTTGTTGACTCATACAACTCTTTCTCTTCACCATCACCAATGTAACACTAGTACAGAGCAAACTTTTCCTCAAGCTAGTAGTTCAGCATCTGGCAAATCATTATTATAATTAGTGCCTTAAAAACCATTGCTAATTAGCCTCTAATTGATGTGAAGCAGATTCCAGAGCAGGACCTTCCCCCATCATTTCATATGGGTAACTAAGATACTTTATCCCTGGAGATAGGGGAGAAAGAATACTTCCCATGTATTCTCTGCTTGTTGTAGAAGGCAACTAAAATGGGTAGGAGCAGGGGGCTGGAAATCCTTCCCTCCAGTTTTTACTTTTCCAAAAGAAAGGACAGAGAAGGAGGCCAAGTGAGCATTTTCCCTCTAAGGTTCAGTCCTCTGTTCTTGATGCTACCTTGCTTACAAGGGAAGTGGTGAATATGTACAAAAAACTAAGATACTAGGATTCTTTCTCAGTGCTAATTGTAGTTGCTTCTGACAAGGCATCTCCAGATACCAATAATGCATGCCTTTCAATTTTTTATTTAAAAAATGCCATAAAGACTTCCAAATTAGCCACAAATTGATGTGGAGCAGGTGTCTAAGCAGGACCTTCCCCCATCATTTTATTTAGGTAAATGTGATGATAGGATTCTTTCCTAATGATAATTGTAAATGCTTATGACATGAGACATCTCTACATACCAATAAAGCATGCCTTTCAATTCAAATGATGGTAGAAAAAGGCAACCCACTCCAGAATGGCTAGGATCCCCACAGGGTAAGACAATGTGCTATATGGGTAACTAAAACTTTGTTTTTTTTTTCTTGAGATAATTACAGTCGCTTATGACATAAGGCACTTCTCATACCAATAAAGTTGTCCCTTCAAATCTAAATGAGGGTGGGAAGAGGCAATCCACAGAGGGATCCCCATACCATAAAATGTACAAAGACATCTGCAGTCCTTTAGAGGTAATGCTATGGGTTGTAATGGATTATTCTTTTGAGGCATTCATACACACTCTAGTCAGCAGTATGAATAATATCAATTCACTTGTAATAAAATCCACTATCAACATATTCATTCTAATGTGAATGTACTTAAACTGCCTCTACCGTAAAAATGAATCAAGAACCCTTCTGAATCTAAAAATCAAGGGCCAATACATAATGTCACAATCCACTTGTGATACATGACAAGCTACTCAGTTATCTCTTTACAGTGTATTATCATTACGAGGTTATCTCTACAATGCATTATCCATTACTAGATTCTCTACTTAGGTATCTCTTTACAATGAATTACCCATTACTAGGTTCTCTTTACAATGTATTATCTGTTCAGCTTCAAGATATATAATCTAGTTTTCAAGAATATTGTGGACTTTTAGAAGATAAAAAGTTCCAGATTCCATAAATTTCTTAGATGTAATTATGTATTTTGACAATGGGAATACTGGAAAACCAAGGCATCCATACTGTAAACATACTTCTATCGTTCACCGAGGAGCTACTTAATCAGGGAAGTTCATATCATCCAATCGGATCCAATGATGGTAAACTATCTTTAAAACCAAAAAGTTGTTGCAACTTTGATGTTACCCTCATTGAGTATTGTTTAAAAATAAGGCTTCTTTACAATTACTTGCTTTAGGTTTAAATTACGCTGACAGCCTTCTATGCTCTGCAGAAGCTCTGAAGCAATAGCACAACAGATGTCCAGCATTTACAATGAA
Source organism: Panulirus versicolor (assembly GCA_032361705.1). Taxonomy (NCBI): domain Eukaryota; kingdom Metazoa; phylum Arthropoda; class Malacostraca; order Decapoda; family Palinuridae; genus Panulirus; species Panulirus versicolor. The sequence continues at coordinate 24,767 of JAUUDZ010429655.1, forward strand.
CTTTGAAGCAATAGCACAACAGGTGTCCAGCAGTTACAACGAACTTCTAAACAAAATATAATGTTCTTAAGTGTATCTGATGCTCACTTCTGAGTTCATTCAAGCAGGAAATGATGTGAACTTGCACATCTACTAATTAAGAAAACTTTAACTCATATCCTGAGCACAATACTACTAAAACAGAGGATATGATAATTCTCTCACTCAAAGATATATGTGGTCAAATTTACATACCATTCCAAGTTTAATAACTCTATGGTTAGTTCTAAGAACTTCAACAAAGTATTGTAAATCACATGATTATTGAAGGTGGAAGAGAAGATAATTCTGTATGAGTTTATAGTTTTGTACAGTTTATATTGACAGCAATATCATAATCAAGAGAATTCTTTTGAAAGGTTTTGTTAATCAAAACTTCTCTAAAGCAGTTATCATCTGTACTGCATCATGCACTGACAACAAATATTTTGGTTATGCCAAAATGACACATTTAAGCACCTGCCGAAAGTCCTAAAATGCATTAGTTCCCCAGTGTTATCCACAATGTAAACTGCTAACTTCTCATATGCTTTCAAAAGAAATTTAATGCTTGCTTAACTTCAAATAATTATGTT